>BPLR01018662.1:0-29767 GCA_021605095.1 Caerostris extrusa
TTTGTAAAAGTTGACTGGGTTTAAGATCCCCCAAATCAAGTCCTGTCAGCAGTCTCTGAAGACGCTTATTTTCGCTTTTTTAAAAGTATTCAGCAAACGTTCTTTTGCAGCGGTATATTTTGTTCTATTATCATCACTTATAATGTCTCACAAACTTTCAACAAATTTCGGTTCTAATTGCGAAACTAAGTAGTTGAATTTTGTATCCTCGGCTGTTATTCCACAAATTGAAAACTGTGCTTCAACTTGAAAGAACCATATTTCTGGTTTTTCTACCCAAAAAGGAGGTATTTTGACACTTACCCGGGCTACTTCATCTTTTCTCGCCGAGCCATTAGTTTCAGTCATTTTGTAAATAATTCACTGTTTGCAAACAATTCACGGGTCACCAAGTATGTGGCGGCTTTGTAAAGGTTGCGTAGTGTTATTAAAATCCAGACGGCAAAATAAAAGACGATAATTAATTTTCACATTTACAACATCTTTTATTTAATTTCTAACGCCAACTACGTTCTTTTTTCATTCTAGAGGGAAAATTCCCTTTTTAGCAGTGAAAGTAGAAGTCGTTCAATTTGTATTCCATTTTCCATCAATAGGTGTTGCTACACATCTTTTACCCTTTAATCTGCAGAAAGTCTCATACTTCCATCCAAATAAAAATTGCTGCTGTACAAAGTTTATCTTCGCCCACTCATAACCTACGCGAGTCCAGTCTGGGGATCAGCCGCCAAATCTAACATCGCCATCCTTAGCCGCCTGCAAAATAAAACACTCCGTATGCTTATAAACGCACGCTGGTTCTTCCGCAACACCGATATTCATCGCTTTTTAAATTTGCAGACTCTCCCTCAATTCATCTCTAAACTAGCGCATAACATTTACACTAACATTCCAAACATCGATAACGAGCTGCTTAAACGACTCCCAGAATATGATATAAACAATCCGGAAGAACTCCAAACGCCCGCGAACCTCACTACTAATTAGCTGACATGTTTATTATCCCCGCGCTCAAGATTTCGAGTTTTTTCATCCACAGAATGTTTTCTCCCAAAAGGGCTGACCTAGATTCATATGTTGACGTTTTTCCCAGTTCGCTCTCACGTTCTCTTAGTTTATTCTTTTTTATCAATGTTCCCCTTTTTACTTTTCGCTTTTGTTTGTTATTTCCCTATTAATAATTTTAATGACAATAAAAAAAAAAAATAAAAATAAAAATAAAAATAAAATAATTAAAAAAAAAAAAAAAAACCTCCTTTCTTTTTATTTTTTTTTTCTATTTATTTAATTCTTCTTCTTCTTATTATTATTTTTTATTTTTTATTGGGCAAGCTCTCCATTTAGTCTTGCCATTTTCTACTCAGCAATGTGTTCTTCATTCTTCAAAGGACTATTACAGGCCGGAGCTAACGGCTGCTTCGCAGCCAAGGAGCTCCACGAAATACAAATCGATCGATATGAGTTTTAAAAAAAAATTACCTTCAAATTTACTATGATATAAATTGGAAATGAACTGAAGTATCGAAGAGGGATATTGCAGCCATAATTTATTTTTCTATGTTAAGTGTAACGTTGTTCGATTTGAGGTCCAGTAGTAATTTGTCCAGATAGCGTATAATAGAATGCATGCTGAAATCTACTGGCAGTATATATTCCTGTCACCGCCTCTAGAAAGAATGAGACTCAACAGCGATAAGCGAAAATTCACGATGATTGCTGGTAGGGGTGGGGTGGGGGAGTTTTTCAGGTTTTCTTCCATAATGTGTGAACAAAAATGTGAAGCTGTTATCAGTTTAAAAGTGTTTCCAGTAGATATTATTTCCTCTTTCCCTTCTATGGGCTTCTCGGTGACTGTATAAATGGAACCTGTGGCCATTTATACAGTGTGTGTAAGAAAAAGATACACAGTAATGCAATCAAGATATAATATTCGTTAAAAAAGACAGCTATGTCATTGATTACGATAAGAAGATTCACAAACTTTTAAATTAAAAGTATTCGAAAATGTTACGGGCTCCGTCAGTGGCGTAGGAAAGTGAGTGAGGTAGAGCTGTCCGCAAAGGGTATCAGCACTAAGTACTATCACTATGAAGAAAGATTTCTTACATTATACATGAAACTTGCTTATTAATAAAAAGGCCTCTTACCATTCTAATTCATAAAAAAATTGTTTACAAAGTAATTAATATTATGCCCTCTTTATTTAACCAATTGAATAAAAAATTTGCTTCCCCAATAAATTTCATTCTATATTTTGGTGGGCATGGAAGGCGAAGAAGTTTAAATTCCTCCCCGGGTGACACCAGACATTGCTATACCACTGTGTTGCGTACTTGTGTTTGCAGTTTCCTCATTGATCGTGACTACATTTTACATAAAAATATTGTTAGAACAACTTTGAAGACATAGCTTGAATACGTGGTGTCTCAATCTGATGTCTAGCAGACAAGCTTTCAATCGATTATTTTTTGCATTACACTGCGAGCTAAAAACAAAAAAACAAATAAGCATGTTATTATGGTACCTCACCATTCAATTTACTTGTCCAATTCGTGGAATGAACATTAACTCGTAGTTCGCTTCATCTCTGAGATAATTTATTTCTGTGTCATTTCGTTTATTTTTATATTTTTATAAATATTAATTTCTCTTAGTTAAATGTTGCGATGTGAAACCTTTTTATTTCATCGTACAATCTTTCTTCACATATGGAATAACCCAACTACCATATATGGTGACCTGCACATGATTTGAACAAGTGGCCGTCAATGTACGTGATCATCGAACTTTTGAAGCTGCATTTCAACCATCCAAATAAATACACGTATGATAATGAATTGTTGTATATGATTAATAATAATGATTAATTGTATTTTTAAAAAATTCTACACTACCCTTATTGATATTAATGTATCTAAAACTGATTCTAAAATGTGCTGAATCACTGCTAAACAGAAAACGTCATAGAAAAGTGAGTTACAGTAATGATTTATTAACTTAAAGCCCAATTTTTGAACAGTGGTATTGGCCAGGATTTAACAAGATATTGCACTGTCATTAAAGAGCTTGACAGAAATATTTTACATTTCGTTGTCGATATTCTATCTAATGAATTAGGATCCGTCTATCAACAACATATTAATGAACATTGGCAATCCATTGTATTCTTCGCAGTATCTAACATCAACACAACGAATTATTCCATCTACGATTGAGAATTCTTAGATTCTTTCATAAAGCCTTTCCGATATTTGTTATAGGGTCTTAAATTGACCTTATTCATTGACCATAAACCACTCTCATTTTTTTTTTTTTTTTTTTTCCATCAAAAGAAAAAACATCTCCTGACATCTGGGGTGCATCGAATATCCAACAGAAATAATAACATCATTACTGATGCCTTATTCGGAATGGATGAACTGCAGATATGTCTACAAATTGATTACAAATTCATATTCAAAGCTCCTGGATACGGAACCAAATGATACGTTTTCTTCTCCAAATTCTTCCCTGAAGTTCGAAAAATTACCTATAGTCGGATCCAATTCCTTCTTGTACTACGATATCTCACTAAATACAGGACGATCATATATGCCATCTCCTTTTACTACTACTACTACTACACCACATCACTGTGCCTAGTGCTGAGTTGCCCCTATACAGTTTGGGAATGATGCAGGTGAGAAGTCTGACTGGACTCTGCGACGCTCTACGGTCACAGGAGACCGGGACCTACGGCTTAAAGTGGATTCCGAACAACTACAAACATCCATGGCACCTCCAGGACTCGAATCCGAAACCTGTGACAATGAACGCCAAAGCGCTAGACACTCGGCCATTCAGGATCCCCCATCACCTTTTAGAAAACAAGTGTTTCACAACATTCACGATTTCGCTCATGCAGTTATTAATCAACTAAAAAATTGGTGTGCTCCGAATTTGTATGGCCATCCATCAAAAAGAAACTGGGCTAAATGCTACATCAAATGCCAAAAGTCTAAGATTTCAAGACATGTAAACAGCTCACTTCAACAATATCACATCGTAAGTCAACGTTTCAGCGAAATAAATGTGAACATCATCAGTACCTTTCCATCATCAGAAGGATTTCGTTATTGCTTAGCTATAGTTGGCTGACTGTCAGGGCCGGATTTAAATGAAAAGAGGCCCTAGGCTATTCCACTTATGAGGCCCTTTCTCCTCCCATTTTTAAGTTTGTAAATTACATGAGAGATAATAAAATACATCATTACTGTGATATATATATATCAATATGTTAAATGAAACATGTTGTGATGAGTACTAATCTTTATAAAAAAATGTGGCACGGTAAATAAATAAAAAAAAAAAAGTCGAGAACTTTTATTTGGACATTTATTCTCAGCATCCTATATAGTACTTGTAACAATAACTAATCAAACATAACACACAACATTTATAAAGAAACAAAATTCAAATAATAAAAACCTTTGACTACGAAAATAAAATATGCAATAAAAATTATCCTATTTTCTATCAAATTAAATTAAATGTATTCAATGCATTAAAGATTAAAGCAAATTCAATTCAGATAAATTTATTTCATTATAATTTGCATTTAAAGTTTAAGTATAAATTATTATGAGTTTTAAATTAAACCAAAAATGAAAATTTATTCAAATAAAATCCAGATCACAAAAAAGGAAATATCAAATTGTATATCACACATTCTTCTATAAGTTCATCAAAATCTATTTTTCTAAAGATTTCATTTTCGATGCACAAAATACTTAATGAAGACAACCTCGTCTGGGTCATTGTGCTTCTTAATTGAACGTATGAAATATACTTCGGTACAATTTAGTATATACAAACTAACAGACCCAATGAGTCGAACGCATTGATCTTAGCCAATACATTTTTATGTTTGCTTATTAGTCATGTGTAGAATTTCTTTATTTTCGATTCAGTGTTTCAGTATTTACTGTTTTTTGAATAGTGTAATTTTAATTTTGCTAACAATTTGAATGTAGGCAGCTCTTGATCTGGAGGTCCTAGGCTGAAGCCTAGTTAGCCTATAGGAAAATCCGGCCCTGCTGACTGTTATTCACATTAGTCATCAGAGCAGAAACACATTGGTCATCAGTCATTGACATCAAAGCAGAAACAATCACTGATGCGTTAGTTAAGAATTGGATTTTTCGCTTTGGATGCTTTACAATAATCACAACTGATTCAGGAACCAAATTTGAATCATACTAATTTTGGAATTATCCAAACTCGTGAGATTCAAAGGGCAACACACATTATCAGTCTGATGTCTGTACTGACATTGACCAATGTGAATAGCAGTCAGTCAATTATAGCTACGCATTAGCGAAATCCTTCTGAAGATAGCAAGGTACTGATGATGATCACATTTATTTCGCTGAAACGTTAACTTACGATGTGATATTGTTGAAGTGAGCTGTTTACATGTCTTGAAATCTTAGACTTTTGGCGCTTGATGTAGCATAAGTCAAATGGTTGTATTGAGGAATGGAGCAGTACACTGCCGTCACGAAGGCAATAATAACGGAAAACAATGAAGCGTTTCTATTTTGTAAATCGTTTCCTCATTGATTCATATTATGTTATTTCATTCATCATTTGATTTATATTTCATTCGTGTTCAAATATTTAGCAAAGTTAATCATTTCTTAGTAATAAAAAAACACTTGTTTTCCTGACTCTAGATTGAAATATAATGCGATATTACTTGAAATGAAAAGTCAAATTAAGTTACAATATCAAAATAGTGCAAGAATTTTTAAATCTTATCAACAAGTGGTTTAAAAGAATAAAATGTTCCTTATTTTTCTCATAGATAACAAATACATTACTCAAAACAATCAAAGGATATTGAGGTTTTGAAAAGATTGTGCAGGTGGGGAAAATTTTAGATACGTTATCCACAAACATGAAAAGCTGTGAGGGTGCAAAAACATGCAAGAAAGAATAAAGTACACATTTGCATACGAATTTGTGCATTTCAAATAAACGAATAAAATAAATGTGACTTTCTTTTAAAAAAATGAAATTCTTTTTAATAAGGAATGTCGAAATTATTATTTGTTTTATTTCACCCGATAGTCAGGATTGCACATCTGTAAAGGTTTGACTAAACTAGGATAATGAGGGGCTGGTATATCCAGTCTCATTCTTGCAGATTTGGTTTGGTTTGTCGCTCTAAGGTAATTTTTGCTCACTGTTCTCGTCAAAAGCACTGACACATGTTCTCTTATACAAGCGGACTGTATCACATTCACAGTAACACAATAAAAACCAAAGGTTTAAAACGTAACAATCACTTTATTTACACGACGGTCACAGCCACTCGCAGCCGTGCTGTTCACTCTTGCCTCTCTGGCATTACACTGATCAGACTCGCACTTATGCGCTCGCAGGCGCATGTGTACACACACACTTTTTTTCGCCGCTAGTATCCTTGCGCGTTGGCGCGAACATACCGCCCGGCGTTGACAAGTTCACATTCAACTCTTTAAGAATTCAAATATTCACAAAATTCTCAAATTATTCACTTATATACTGATCACACAAAAAAATTCATTTTCGTAAAAAATATTCACACAATAAGCAGATCACAAAAAAATACACAATATAAAAATTTATTTTCCTCATTAACACTAGGCAAAGGTACGATATTAACTACTGGCCTTTTATATGTGCCATTTTTATCTTTTAAAGTAACCACTCTTGTTACATTATCTTCACCTGGATGAATTTTGATAATTCTGGCCAAATTCCATTTTAACGGGCAATAATTATCAGGATTTTTTATTAACACCAAATCACCTTCTTTTTTATATCGGCTTTACCCTTAGACCATTTAGGTCTATTTAACAGCTTATTTAAATACTCCGATGACCACTTTTTCCAAAGATGTTGAGTCATTTTTTGAACTACACATGTCCATAAATTAAGGATAATTCAGAATCACACAGGAAATTGAACTCTAAAATAAAAATTTCACCTGTAGAATTATCACACACATCTTGAAGAAGAATATGCAAATTACAGGAAACCACCAGTTGGCGCGGATAGTACGTCACAATAACGAGAGTGTAAGAGAGGGGTATATAAGGAATGGTGGCAAAGAAGTAAAATTGTTCACAAACGCTTTAAAGCCTTTCAGTGCAATAACCGCATAGTTATGGCACAAAGGAAGCATTTGGATGATTTTTACGTGGTTGAATTATCGGATGACTGGAATGTGGACGTACCCAGCTAGAAGTACCCGAGGAACTTGGAATCGCCCAGAGTGTCATCTCCAGGCTTTGGCAACGATTCCAAGATGATGGTAATGTGAGTAGATGTTACAGCACAGGTCGCCCCCGAGTTACAACGCCGAATGAGGACCGGTATTTAGCAGTTACTGCCAAAAGAAACAAACGGAGCACAGTATCAGACCTGTCTCGTCAGCTCTCTTTAGCTACCGGTACGACAGTTTCAAGGCAGACCGTGTACAGACGCTTAGGGGTCATTGGTCTATATGTGTTCGTAGGCCTGTCAGATGTGTTCCTCTTACCGCAACTCACTGTCGCCTGCGATTAACCTGGAGTAGAGAGCATGCATTGTGGACATCGCAAAAGTGGTCTTGTGTGATGTTTTCCGACGAGTCCAGGTTTAGTTTGTAGTCTGATTCTCGCCGGACTTTCATATGGAGAGCGCCAGGTACCCGTTATCACCAAGAGAACACGACACAGTTACGGTGGTGCAAGATGGCTCGTTTGGGAGGAATTATTCTTGGTTCCAGAACTGACCTGCATGTTCAGAGTGTAACGATGACAGGCCACATCTATCGGGATGTCATTCTGAACAACATGTACGTTTGTTTCGGGGCGCCATGGGTGCTGAATTTTGTTTATGGATGGCAACGCTCGTCCTCACGTGCAAACATTGTAGACGAATGCCTTCAATTGAGGATATCACCCGTATGGATTGGCCAGCATACTACCGGACTTGAATCCAATAGAGCATGTGTGGGATATGCTTGGCCGACGAATTGCTGCCCGTCAACCCCCCTCCCACCTGTCAATTGGAACTTAGGAGGGCATTGCTTGATGAGTGGTGTAATATTCCCCAAGATCAGATTGATAATTTGATACTCAGCATGCCTAGGCGTTGTAAGACCTGTATTGCATCGTCCGGGAGACATACTCCATATTAACCATCATACTCAACCATGTTATACTGTTTTTTTGTAAATAGGTTCTTTTTTTGAAATATTCTCCAGGGAGTAAAAATCTCAATTTTTATTAATTATGTCAAACATATAGCATCTTTTTTGCTCTTTTACCTTTTGTTTTATAAATAGACTTTACAAATAAGTCAAATTTGTTTTGCTTCTGTCTCTTTCTTTGCCTGAACTTCATTATCCTTAATTTATGGACATGAGTGTAATTGCCAACGACTCAATCGATTCATTGGAGTTTCACTAAAATTAAGTTCAGGCAATGTAACTAAAGATGAACCAATTAAAAAATGTGCAGGAGTTAATGCTTCCACATCATTTGGATCACTTGAAAGTGGACAAAGGGGTCTGGAATTAAGAACTGCCTCACTTGAACAATAAGAGTTAAAAACTCTTCATAGCTTAAAATTGTTTTGCCTACAATACGTTTCAAATGGTATTTAAGAGATTTGACACTAGATTCCCATAGTCCTCCAAAGTGTGGAGTAGCAGGGGGATTAAAGAACCACTTAATACCTTCATTAGCCATATAATTCTCAGTTTCTTCTGCACTCTTAAACTTAAATAAAGATTTGAGAAACACTTTTAACTCTCTATTGGCACCAACAAAATTTCGGCCATTTTCACTATACACTTCTGCAGGCTTACCTCTTCTAGCTATAAATCTTTAAGGCTTGCTAAAAATGCTGCAGTAGTTAAATCATTTACAATTTCAAAATGTAAGCATTTTGTAGAGAAACATACATATATACACACAAATATCTTTTTTACCTGTTTACTTCGTCCAGTGAAATTTTTTGATTTCAAATGGACCACAACAGTCCACACCTACCTTATTAAAGACACGAGTAGGAGTCACTCTGGCAGCTGGTAGTTGTCCCATAATTTGGTTGGAACCTTTTGAATTTATTTTTTTACAAATTATGAAATTAAAAATTATCTTTCGAACAGTATTTCTACCTCTTACAATCCAAAATCTATTTCTTATCGAAGATAGGGTTGTTTCAGCACCTGCATGAAAATATAAAACATGATAATGATTAATAGCAGTAAAAGTAAAATTATGTTTAGCAGGAATAATTAATGGGCATTTTTGATTATAGTTCTTGAGTCTTCCACCCACTCTTAATAATCCATCATCATCTAGAAATGGACACAAATTTAACAATTCACTATTGTTCGGGATAGAAGTGCCCTTCTCCAAGCTTTGAAGTTCTTTTATAAAAGTAGTCCTCTGAATGTTTTTAACAATACATACCAATGATTGTGAAAGTTCACTAGTTGTCAAAGTACCAGAAGTTCGATTTAATGGATTTCTTGTATTGTTGATAAATCTTTTGCACCAGATGACGATTCTCTTGAGTTTTGTAAATGAAGAACAGTTATGAATAATATCTAAAGGCTCCACAATATGAGTCACGGCACACACTTGATTTGCTGCTGACAGCTTCAGTTCACTAGAAATCATATCCTCGTCCTTTGATGTAAGATCTCCATCCACAAGCCGCACCGACCTCCAGGATACTCGTTGTTCATTAAAAATGGTGGTCCATTCCACCATAACTCATTCTCTTGGAGTTTGTCTGCATGTAGACCACGGGAAATGATGTCGGCACTGTTCATTTCAGACGGCACAAAATTCCAGTCTTTGACATTTGTAAATTGCTGTATTTTTGTTAAGCGATTAGACACAAATGTTTTTAAGTAACACGGTTCTTTCATTATCCAGGCTAGGATAATTTTCGAATCTGTCCAAAAAAAGGTTTGAGACACATAAATTTTTAGAGATGTTTTCACTTTGTACACTAACTTGGATAGCAGCACGGCAGCACAGAGCTCCAATCGAGGAATTGAAATGGTTTTGATCGGGGCAACTCGAGATTTGCTGGCAATTAATTTCACAAACACTTGTCCAGAAGCACTGCAAGATTTTAAATAAACTACTGCTCCCCAGGCGACTTCACTATCATCTGAGAAGCCATGAAGTTCGATGCATATCGGTTCACTGATACATATGCATCTTGGAATTTTAATCTTGTTGATAGTTGTTAAAGCTATAAGAAATTCCTGCCATTCCTCAAGTTCTTTTTTAGGCAAATTATCATTCCAGTCCAGTTTGATTAGCCACAGTTTTTGCAAGAAAATTTTTGCCTTTGTCACAATTGGACCAAGTAAACCCAAAGGATCAAAAATCTTTGCTACGGTTGATAACACTGCACGCTTTGTAAATGAAATACCACAGTCTACTTTCACTTTGAAGGAAAAACAATCTTTGTTAGGTTGCCATATTATTCCTAATGTTTTTATTTCCTCTGGAGAAAAGGAGTAATCAGCCTCGTCACTCCGTCAGAAAATTTCCACTGCTGCACCACTGATGTAACTGCATTCCACCTCTTTCCAGAATTTCTGTTAACTCTTTAGTAAGTCTGAGAGCTTCCGTTACAGTATTTGTGCCGGAAAGGACATCGTCCATATAAAAGTCCTCTGCTAATATATGTGCCGATACCGGAAAGTTATCTTTCTCATCTATTGCTAATTGCTTAAGTGTACGCATAGCTAAAAGGAGCACTAACTGTTCCGTATGTGACAGTTGGGTGAGTTCGTATTCTTTAACTGGCTCATTAATTCCGTCTTTCCACAAAATACGCTGCAATTTTCTTTGACTGGGGCAAATGTTTATGGTTCTATACATTTTTTTAATATCGGCCGAAAACGAATAAATGTGCTTACGGAATCTAACCATAATTGAAAAAAGGTCGTCTTGTATTACCCCTCCGTTATATTGTAAAGAATTAAGCGAATTTCCTTCTGTTGTAAGGGAAGACGCGTTAAACACGACACGAAGTTTTGTTTTTAATTTGTCGGGACGGTATACACCTAAGTGAGGTATATAATAAGTACCCTCAGTTTCTTCACTTTCTTTAATTTGATTCATGTGACCCATTTCTTCATATTCACTTAAAAATCTTTATATAATAATAAATAGTCAGGATCTTTCACTAATCGCCTCCATAAGGAATTTAACCTTTTCAGCGCAATATCTCTAGATTTTCCCAAACACTTAGGATCTTCTTTAAGGGGTATTTCAACTACATATTTCCCTTCTATATCTCTATAAAAATTATTTTTGTAATGCTCTTCACATATCCGAGTTTCATTATTAGGAGGAATGTCCATTTCTATGTTTTATATTTCCCAGAAAGATTTAACAGTTTTATCTAACTGCTCATAATTATCTCTCTTATTAATCCACAATGAATATTCTCACTTAAATCACTAGGAACACTCCCGGAAACAACATATCCGAAACACGAATTTTGTAAAACTAAGCCAGATTCAGGGGGATATACTTGTCCTGATCTCAAAAGGCTATAAAAAATCTCTGCGCCTAATAAAATATCAATTCTACCTGTAATGTTAAATTGTGGATCCGCTAATTCAATATTACTTAAATCATACATATTAACTTTTAATATTTTAATAGGAGTTACATATAATTCGAGGAACAATTAAAAATTCCAACTCTTTTTCGTAGCTATTTGATTTATTTTTTAATTTAGCAGTAACTTGTGTTTTAATATTTAAAGATGCGTCATTTAATTCCGATACTGCTAGATTAGTTTTTTCTTTCTTTAAATTAAGTCTATCAGCACATTCTCTAGTTATAAAACAGGCCATTGAACCTTGATCTAAGGGCGCTCTTACTTCGTATGTATTTTCTGAATTATTACCTAAATAACATTTAGCTGTGATAGAAGGAACCAACTATCTGCTTGTCTTATAGCTATGTGAGATGCGATTTCTCTATTTAACGTTTGAAATAACTTATCGGAAAGTATTAATTGCTTTAATGTTTCATAATCCGACACTTTTCTTAATTTTAAATAATATTCAAAATTAGTAGTTAAGCGCGACGCAAACTGCACATACGACTCATTTAAGCGCTCAGCTTTTCTAAAATTAACTAAACATGCTTGTGGTGGAGGCTCATACTCGCAGCACAACTGACTTACAGTCTGAGTAAAAACTTTAAGGCCAGTTGAAATTTTTGAGAAAATGGAAACATTTAAACTGAAGAATTAAAATACCATTTGATTGATAATTATTGAGCTTAAATAAAAGTAAAAAAAGTAGAAAAATTAATTTGCAAATATTTTATTATTAGAAAATATTACAGAACACACATATGAATATTTGAGCCTGAGTAAAAACTTTAAGGCCAACATAGAAAATAACATATAAGAAAAAAATTACAAATTCTTAGAAGGTTGTGTAGGAGCCTTTACTTCGAATTACTTCAAATATTCTTGTTTTCATGGATAAAACGAGTTTTTGACAAATGATGGGGTCGGTTTTATACCATTCATCTTCGATAGTAGATTTCAGCTCTGTTGTTGATGTAAAATGTCTCCCATTTGCATAAACTCTTCTTGCTAAGTCAACCCAAAGGTTCTCGATTGGGTTGAGGTCAGGTGATCTAGCTGGCCATTTCACAGTTTCAACATTGTTGACTTGGAACCAATTTTTTGCGCTGTTACTCGAATGGATCGGTGCATTGTCTTGCTGATATTTCCAATTTTCTTCAGCAAGACATTCAGCATTTGGCAAAAGATGATTTGTTAGGACATTTTGGTATCCTTGTGAATTCATTCTACCTGAAACGAATGCAATTGAACCCACACCATTGTAAGAAAAACAGCCCCAAGTCATGACAGACCCTCCACCTAATTGGCGCTTGGAGAATATTTCTTTTTCATTTCTTATATCATGCCAGTAGAAATTCCAGCCATCTGGTCCATCCAAATTCCATTTTTTTCGTCAGAAAAATAATTTCTATCCATTGGTTGTCCCAGGTCATGACTTTCTGGCCAAAGTTCAAACGCTCTATTTTGTGTCTCTGCAGTAACTGAGGCTTAGTCAATTTTGCTGTATAAGTGTACCTTCCAGACCTTCTAATTGTGTTATAAATCGTTTTTTGACAAACTTTTAAACCTGTCGTCGGAATCAGTTTCCTGGTTCAGTACTTTCCAGTAGATGCAAGTTGGCAAACTCTTCTTTCATCACGCGAAGACAAAGCTTTAGGTCTTTCCCCAGTATTCTTTTTACCATAATTCTCTTTCAATTTTAAAAATTGTTGACTACAGTCTTTGATCTTCCTATCTTTATCGCAATAGCACGACTACTCATTCCTGTTGAAGATAAAGCTTCGATCTGTCCTCTGATCCTGTTAAATTCTTACCCTTCGCCATCTTCACAAAGATCACCAATACTTCGAAGAAACGTATGACAAATATGAAAATTGCAGCGTTGCCACAAGCTAGTAGTTGCAATGGTAATTACACGATTATATTATATTTATTTTTAAAAAATGACTGGTGGCCTTAAAGTTTTTACTCAGGCAGAAATACTAACTTTGTAAATAACCACATGTTTCTCATAATTATGTATTTACAAATTATGTTTACAGCATTTATTTCTTATCAATGAACTTTAATAATTAATATTATTTGAATCCCTTTTATTTCATTTTACATTTTCTCAAAATTTTTACTGGCCTTAAAGTTTTTACTCAGGCTGTAATTGTCTCATAGTTTTTTATATCTTCATCACTTAAATAAGTTATTATATTAGAAGCTTTTTCTCCTAATAAATTTAACAGAATCTCAGCTTTATATATCTCAGGTACTTCTTTAATATTAAATGCGCGCTCTAAAGAATTAAAGAAAAACTCCACCCTTCCGGACGAGTGGGGATTCTGACAGTTAAAGTTCTAACACTTTTTATTACTTGATCAATAGTATCTGGCTTGGCTTCATCTTCACACACTTCTGATTTACTTTCATTTTTAATTTTTGCGAGTTCTAATTCATTTTTAACTCGTTCTAATTTCATTTTTTCCAGATCTATTTGCCGTTGCTCCTCATTTTTACGATTGTCAATAATCGTGTTGGCAATGTCTTTGACCATGTCTGGTCTATTTTTAAACACATCACTTTGTTCAATTGCATCATATAAATCTGAAATTGTTAATTTTTCAGATACTATCAAATTTATTTCTGCGGCAATGAGCCGCAAATCTTCTTTTTTGGCACCTTTAAACATGTTTTCACAAAATATTAAATATATAGATTTCAAAGTTCTACTTCTTTCACAAAGCTTTTCTCTTGACTTATGTTATCCACAAGTTTGAGCCACTCTCCGGCTCTGCTAGGATCAAAATGTTCTCGTCAAAAGCACTGACACATGTTCTCTTATACAAGCGGACTGTATCACATTCACAGTAACACAATAAAAACTAAAGGTTTCAAAACGTAACAATCACTTTATTTACACGACAATCACAGCCACTCGCAGCCGTGATGTTCACTTTTGCTTCTCTGGCATTACACTGATCAGACTCGCACTTATGCGCTCGCAGGCGCATGTGTACACACACTTTTTTTCGCCGCTAGGGGTATCCTTGCGCGTTGGCGCGAACACTCACTTTACGTTAATTATACTGGAATCTACAGTTTAACGTGGAGTCCGAACCACCACTACTACAACCCCACCACTCTACATTACTGTGCCACTAGCTGAGTTGCCCCATTACAGTTTGGGAATGATGTGGGTGAGAAATCTGATTGAGTTCTGGGACGCTCTACGGTCCTACGGCTTAAAGTGGATTCCGAACCACTAGATACATCCATGGCGCCGCCGGGATCCGAACCTGAAACCTGTGGTACTGAGCTCCAGAGCGCTAGCCACTCGGTCATCAGGCCTCTCGTCTGAACCACTAACAAACATCCATTCCCCCACCAGGACTCGAACCTGAAGCCTGTAGTACCAAAGGCCTGAGAACTAGCCAATTGGCAATCAGGCCACCATTCTTGCAGAACTTCTTACCATTTTTTAAATCAGTTATAGAAAGGTGTTAGATGGTCAGCAACTTGACTGCTTAGCCTGCCGCAAACATGTTCTATTGAGTTCATATGAAGAGAGCATATTGGTCAAACTATTCATAAGATATTACTCTCACTAAGAAAATCCTAAAGAGTACAAAAACAGAACTCGCTGGAAAAAGGCAACATTAATGCATCCATTTCTAATTCGCATGCTCGTTTTCCAACTTTCTACGTGTAGGATGATAACTTGCTGTTAAAAGAATCCATAACATACGTCTGCGAGCGTACATACTTACAACGTAGAATCGATTTTGAACAATTTGAGTCTTAGCAATGATGGCAGTAATTGAATGAAAATATTAGAGATGATGGTCATTCATATTTCGGTCTCTCGCTGATATCATTAAATATCGATCCTCTTTTGCCATCGTTGCTCGTCAACAACTTTGGTCTTGTTTTTAGTAAGCATTTGCAATCTCCAAAAAAATCCTATTTGCAAATCTTCTGTGATTTCTGCCACTACGGATTGTATTTGACATTCTTCTGAGGAACCATTAATTTTCTAGGATTACGATTCGATTAAATAACATTGTTCAGATATTACTTTCGTCGACACAATCTACGTATTTCGATTACTTCTTTTCACTTTTCCTTTACGTAGGATGAAAGTTGAATCTTATAGGATCCAGCGAGATAAAAACCCCGATAAATCTCACTGGCCCCGATTCAATTTGCAACAGTTCAAAACCGATGAATCCTGTGCATTTTCTCTCAGATCAGGATACTGCTTAACATGTGATTTTTAACATAGAAAATTGCATATTCGAACTGAAAAATTAGAAAATTTGCATTTTTTTTTTTTTTTTTCGAATGCAATTCTCTTATAAAAATAGCTATAAAATGTCCTTTGGTTAAAGTAGTGTATTAAATTGTAAAAATATATCAGGCAAAAGGTTTCATTATGAACAAAGCTATTTAATATCAGATTACATTTGTTTTAACAACCAGTCCTTCAAATCATTCTCTACCCATGTAAACAGGAAATTTTTTTTTGCAATGAAATGTTGATTTGAGATGAACTGGAACTAATGTTCCACCATGCTCGAATTTCAGCACTTTCATTGTGCTTGATAATAAGACTAGCAAGTTACCATATCTTTCCACATGCGAGGTGTACGATTACAGATAATATTTCTTGTTGTTTGCCTTGAATTCAAGTCTGTGCATTGATGTTTCAGAATTTAATAATTTCTTCAAAGTTTTATTTGTTTATTATTATTATTATTTTGAGAATTTTGGAAAATTCGTTGCATCCCAAAAGTAAATACAATAGTTACACAAATTTAGCAAACAAATTTTAAGAAAATAATTTTAGTTGTAAACTTTCAAGTTTTTAGAAATAGTTTTTTAAAGTTTATCAACAAATTCAGAAACAAATATTTTATTTAGTAAATTATAAACGAAACGAACTACACTGAAACTAATGATACTTGTAGGAATAATGCAGATGTCTCCGAGTTTGTCGATAAAGTCAATTGCAATTAATTTTGGGTATATAAGTTGAAGATAAGTTTCAGCCCTTTCATTAAATTTATAAGACCATTCCTTTAATAAAGTAGGGGACTGATGGTTAATTGACTATCGCTCTGGCCTTGAGTATCAGAGGCTTAGGGTTCTAAATCCTGAAGATGGCACGGATGTTTGTTCGTGGCTTGGAATACACGTTAAACTGTAGGTCCTAGTCTAATTAGCTCAAAGTGTGAAATCAAAGACAGTAGAGGGACAAACCAAACTTAACGTATATTAGTATCTAAATGTAATAATTAGTATAAGTATCTAAATGATAAAAAAAAATTGATCGTATTTTGAAAAAAATGCATGGTTGTATTAGTATATTGTAAAAAAAAAAAAAAAAAAAATCAGATTATAAATAAAATCCTCGATTAATGGAAATTAATTTTTAATTCAAGCATTGGCTTACCTTTTAAACATGAAAAAAAAAAAAAAAAAAAAAAAGATGTTTTATTTTATACAAGATAAAATAAAATTTCAAATGCAATCCGGTCTGATTAGCCCCTGTGTGCAGAAAACGACCGTAGAGCGGGAAATCAAAACAAATACAACCATTTATATTTTTAAAAAATATTGCGGTGGTCTAGAGCACAGCATGGTGTATTTTGAAACAGGAAGAATACGTTTTAAACCTGACAAGCAAAGTTAAACAGAAAGTTTCAGCGTCCGACGACGATAGCCACAATAAATATGTAGGAAGAAAAAAAATTTTTCCCATTAGGTTTGAGGATTGGTTTGTCGCTCTACGGTGCACGAGGGTTAAACAGACGGGAATCTATAATTTAAAGTGGATTCCGAATCACTCACAAACATCCATGGCACCACCCGAAACCTGTGGTATCGAGCGTCAGAGCACTAGCCACTCGGCCATCAGGCCCCTCGGTTAGGCTCGAGGAGGAATTTGTGAACCATTTCGGGATATTATTTCAAGTCATGGGGACACAATTGCAGCGTACTGTGTTTAACTTCCTTTGGTGAAGTCTGGGTAAAGCTGTCTGCTACATAGTACCGACATTTAAAAATATTAAACAAAGAAAGAAAGCCTTGAAAAGTCCATTAAAGTTTTTATTCAAATCCTTATATATACTAATAAATAGCAGAAATGACAAATGTTAATGGTAATATATGTATATAATATGAAGTGTTACAAGTTAAAAAAAAAAAAAAAAAACAGGATAATATTTCTTATGTTATCATTCAGAATCAAAGTTCATTTAACATTTCAATTTCTGCAGCTTTTTCCAATCCTGACATCTCAATACTGTCCATCAATTTTGCCTCTCTATATGCTTTTCTTAGAGCGGGATAATAAAAACCCAGGGAAATAAAAGATAGAGCGAAAATATTCGTTCCACACTTCTGGTAAATTGCAAACGCTATAGTAAGCGTAAGGAGGATGTCCATGGTGAACTCGCATGCCTCTACTGCACCACAAAAAGCAATTACCATACCTAACACAGGGCTATTGATGTATTTGATAGTGGTTTGAGTTCCTTCGTACATAAAAAATAGACACACCGAAGTTAGAATAAAGCCTAGAAAGCTTCCCCAAATATTTGTAGTGCAGTAAAAATAAAAGTAACTAATAACGATGTTCAAAAAATGATTCTCACATTCTGGTAAAATTTTCGGAACAACATAAACGCTGAGAAGAGCTTTAGGCACTAGATCCACGAATGGCAAACTAGAGTTTTCATATAAAGGATCTCTGGCGGATATACCGACGAAACGAACAAAAGGTTCAACAACATCAGTATAGTTGATATCCTTGGATCGGTTAAATTCGAGATAGGTGCTGATCTTTTCAAGCAGTTCCCGCCACGGAAAAATGCATCTATGGATCCTGGCCGCCTCCTGGAACGATGCGCTGCTATGGGTCGTGGCCGCCTCCTGGGACGAGGCGCTGCTATGGGTCGTGGCCGCCTCCTGGGAAGAGGCGCTGCTATGGGTCGTGGCCGCCTCCTGGGAAGAGGCGCTGCTATGGGTCGTGGCCGCCTCCTGGGACGAGGCGGCGCTGCTCCTGGGACGGTCGTGCTATCAGCCATAACCGCCTCCTGGGACGAGGCGCTGCTATCAGGTCGTGGCCGCCTCCTGGGACGAGGCGCTGCTATCAGGGTCGTGGCCGCCTCCTGGGACGAGGCGCTGCTATCAGCCATAACCGCCTCCTGGGACGAGGCGCTATCAGCCATGCTGGGGGTCGTGCTATCAGCCGCCTCCTGGGAAGAGGCGCTGCTATGGGTCGTGGCCGCCTCCTGGGACGAAGCGCTGCTATGGGTCGTGGCCGCCTCCTGGGACGAAGCGCTGCTATGGGTCGCGGGCACATCTTTGGAAGAAGCGCTCGCTATCTCGTGGACAAAGTCAGGAAAAAATCTAACGACTTTTGTCAATTTCGGTAAATTAACCAATGAAGATTGACTTGTTTTTTCCACATTTCTATCTACCTAAAAGGAAAATATACATTAACATGCAGCATAATTTTTGCCTTAATATATTTGACAAAACGTTATATACAAAAACTTTAAAGTTGATTTTATTTAAATTAAAATATTCATTTAATTATTCAAACTAAGGAAAGAATTTATGATTTCTTGACATGTGCCAAGAATGCATGCTTTTAAATGAACTTAAAACGTGTTTTCTGATATTTGTGTTTGGATAAACCCATTCAAATTTGGAATATTGTTATCACATAAATATACACAAGAAATATTATACAGATGCTTGTATGTTCAAATTAAGAGACTTCTTTTATAGTAATATCTTATGATCGACTTAAAAGTTTTGCGAAAAGGTCATAGTTTAAAGACGTAACAGAAGTTAAAAATGCATATTTTGTTTCGCACACCTAGTAGCCATTAAATTAGAATAAAGTGATTTTATTCATACCGAGTTCAATACGGAGCTGCGAGTCACCTTTTGGGGAGATGCAGTTTCCTTTTTTTCTTCTTTGCATTCCATTTTACACAAAGAAAAAACGATCAAAGCCACCTTCACCCACAGTACGCATGCTCTTGTAGGCAACATCGCACTATTTTGATGCTAGAACACCCTGAAAGATAGTAAACATTAGAATGCTTAATAGCATTTATAAAGGACTTAGAATTTTTAAAGGAACCAAATTTATTGTGCTAATTATTAAGAGAAAGTGATTTTTCCCTCACTATTCCATTGGTAATATGGCGACATCCTATATATTAAGTGTTAATGAGGTTAATAAATCTTAATTCGATAGAATTATAAATTTTATAAACGTATGAATCCACTGGAACATACATTTTCTTTTAAATTGCTATTTTCAAACTTCGTGAATCATTTTTTAAAATATATTTTAGCGTTTTCAGTTATGCTCCTTTCATTCGAAACAAAATTGATATATTTGTTCAGAATTCTATACAAAAATTGAATTTCCGTAAATTTGAGAATATTTCATTTTATCAATATTATATAATATATTAAAAATTGAATTTATATTATACTCCGCTTTAATCAAATAAATATAAATTAATTTATAATTCGAAATAGGAAATCAATTCGACCAATAGCGTTCATTAAATATTAAATACGTTCATATGTAACAAACAAGTTCAAATCGTATTTCAAATGAAAGTTTTATCTCTAAAGTCTTATCTTAAAAAAAAAAAAAAAAAAAACCTCGTATTTTTTGTTAAATAGTTTAAATAGTTTCAACCGTTAATTTTATATTCAAAAAAATTAATGCTTATATATTAAGCATAATTTCAATTTAAGGCATAAAATAGTTGAATTTATATGTGAGATTATTGGAATCATTGTGAATTAAACTTTCGAAACAATTTCACCAAAAAAAACAATTTTTAAAAATGAACTTTATTTACAATATTGACATTAAAAAATGCCAGAGAAAAACGCGTGTGACATCATTTAAAAAAAAAAAATAACGTAACAAATGTGCATTAATAACGAGGATACATTTTTTGGAAAAGTTAATGTTGATCAATTAAATTTATAACTGAATTTCTCTGTCACTCGGTGATAATCGAGAAGACATTTTCAATAAGGGGAAAAAAGAAACTTAAAAATGTCACAATCTTCGAAAAGCGTCCGAAATCTTTTTTGCACTTCTCATTCATCCACATGATCCCGGATACCAACAGCAAAACATCAACCATATATTCACAACCCGCTTTCATATACGAGACTACAGCTAAGGGTATAAAATTAAACCACAGTAATATTTTTGGAACACTGTTATCAGTTGGATTCGAATATACGGGCGCCATGGCGCCCACCACCAAGCACGTGCACTCCAAACTGTGCCCGAATAGCCCCGTGCAATACCAATAGAAAAGTCCTATAGTGGGAATCATGCGGCACATCGCACCCTCAGGCACTTCTATGGGGAAGACCACACCACCCATGAAGGCTTTGACAAACAAAATTAGGGTTGAGTAGCGGTCGTGTAGAACGGGATGGCCTGGAAACTGAAGGATAGGTTCTACAAATTCCGTGAAATTATGCACCATCTGAAAACAGAGCAAGATATTTTTATAGCACCTGAAGCAATGTTATTTTTACAGTATACTACACTATTTCAAACCTTTTGTTTTAGTTACACGAACCTATAACACTAATAAACTGAAACTGACAACGGCCTAAAGGTTTTCTCAAGGATAAGAAGACTTCATGGTTCGCGACTATTTATTCCTATTAATCTAATTCAGTGATAATACGACAAGGACAATCATTACATTAACATGATATAAATTTCCATTTCTCATCAATGTTTGTTGGGGATTCATGAAGTTTACTATACACTCTTTACAGATTTTATCATTGCAGTTTATAACGTAAAAGGGCAAGAGTATTTTTAACAAAACACCTGTTTCGAGAATACTTATGCCCAATAAATTTAATTAAATCTCATTCTTATAACCAAAGGATCATAGTCTGACAACGGGTAAAAACTCTGTAGCAGTTACACCAGTAAAATAATCCGCTTCATTTAATATTGATAGAAGTGATGATAGATACTTTAGCAGCATTCCAATACATCGAAAACACCTCTCCCTCACTCCAATACATCGAAAACACCTCTCCCTCACTTTACATCGAAAACACCTCTCCCCTCACTCCAATACATCGAAAACACCTCCCTCACTCCAATACATCGAAAACACCTCTCCCTCACTCCAATACATCGAAAACACCTCTCCCTCACTCCAATACATCGAAAACACCTCTCCTCACTCCAATACATCGAAAACACCTCTCCCCCTCACTCCAATACATCGAAAACACTCTTCGCAAACAATACAACATAAAATCCTTTGTGGTCTTTATTGTCATATGCTCAAGATCATTTTTGATCCTATTCTTTTCACTACGTTCGGTAAACAAGGTTACAGAAATAGACATTTATGTTGAGAAACTCAAATTTCTCTTAAATACCTAAATAGCATGAATCAATAACAATACTAGTTTGAATAGCAATAATGTTCAGAGTTGCTAACTAAATTTTTATTTTATGCATAGAAATTGGCCTATCTCAATGAAAAATATTGATTCCGACTTAGTCTAATTGTAAAGAAACATTTTTCTTCAAATCTAATAAGGGTTTTAAGATTCTAATATTTGCATCAAACTAATATAAAAAGAACAAGCCAAAAATTAGGAAACTAGTTTGCTGTAAAAAATGAATTGCCTCTCTAGAGCAGAATTCAGATCAACAACACAATATAACTGGGAATTTATTGCATTGTTTTTGTTTGTGAGACAAAAATAAAATTCACACACAAGGTGAGATCAGCTCACAATTATTTAATAAGTTATGAAATATAGTTATGCTAGATATTTGCACCACATAGTAATTATAAAATACTAATATATATTATTCAACAGGCTGAAGCCATTACCAATCAATGTAATTCTATTATCCCGTAATCTTAACTTCTTTCGTCCACTTTATTATAACAATACATGTCCATTCTTCAGTGATAAATGAATGCATTTGTCAGCAATAACGTTGTTGCAGTAATTAGCTTAAATGTTACGTTGTCAACAGTTTGCCGCTCTACTGTCATTTTGTGCACACTTTAGGCAAATTGGTCAGGCACCTACAGTTTAACGAGGATTCTGCACCATTAACAAACATCCATGCCTCCGACAGGATTCGAACCTGAAGCCTGTGGTACACAACGCCGGAGCGCTATCTTATTGGTCATCAGGCAGCAAGTTGTCTAGATGCGGGGGAAGAAAAAAAAAAAAAAAGCCAATGTCAGTAGAAAAGACACGAAAACGCGAGAGATTCACTCACGCCTGCCGGATTTCTTGCCTCGCACTGAATTTATGCCCGAATTGTTTCGTAACTTGTATTGAAATATTGTTTAATAACCACGGAAATTTATTACAGAAATCAAAAGATGTTCCCAATTAAACCGAAGCAATGCCGATTGTAATACATGTTGTTGTCGTGTCCCTCATGGAAGGAGGGAGGAGAGGTGCAGTTTCTATTCTGATGGAGCACCCGTAGGTAGAAGTCTGACTTCTGCTCCGTAACGCTCTTACAGTCATAAGAGATCGGGACGTACGGCTTAAAGTGGATTCCGAACCACTACAAACATCCATGGCACCACCGGGACTCGAACCCGAAACCTGTGGCACCGAGCGCCAGACACTCGGCCATGTAATACATGCTTCAGTAAAATATAGTATGAATGAAAATCATTCATTTCGATATTTTAATGAGTACTAATATTACTGAGGAACGTAAGTAGTTATAAAATCATTTCACTCCTTCCTTTACCACCGTAGGATACTTACCATTCTCTGCCTAGAAAAACCATGAAGTACCTGGTCATTGTACTTCACCATCATCGCACTGAGGATACTTTTTTTAAATCAAAAAGTGCTATTAATGTTAATAAAACTGGTGACTTATTGCTGCTGCTGGCTTATTGTCCTTAAGAAAGTGATAAGGCAATACATTTAGTTTTTCAAAAATCAGTCATGAATCATCTGGCTAACTAGACCAGCACTTAACTTGGAATAAATACATCACGTCTAACAGAAAAATATTCAGGAACTGCTTCCGGAAATTATACTCCTCATGGACTAGGATGAACTTCTGAAAAGGCTACAATTAATAATGCTCCCAAACATTTAATGATTCTTAAATACTATATTTACTATTTAAAGGGACAGTTTACAACTATGTCAAAAATCATGAAGTGTTTAACATTTAACTTCTGGGACCTTAAAAAATTGAGCTAATTATCAAATTTCATTAAATACACAGAAACGCAAGTATTCAGAATTGCATATATTTTCAATTTTAATTTTGCTTTTAGTTCAAATAACTATTTGGCTTAAATATAAATTGTACACTTCATACATTAGTAAACGTGAATCAATGTTCAAACATTTACGCAGTTGGATGAAGTTTTGATTTACCATTATAAAGAAGAACTAATCTTTCTTAAAAATTATGTTTAATAAATTATATTAAAAACGTATTTGAAAGAAAATTCACATTTTAACAAATCCCTCTGAATTATCATTAAAACTTACAGATTTCAGCCAAATTACCCAATTGGCTTTGATAAAAACTGGCAGTCGTTCGAAATTTAAATTTACAAAAAGGTTTTATCATTAATTCGAACATTAACAATGGTTTAAATAATTTCTATTAAGTGTCAATAGACATTCTTGACTGCTTTATAAATTCCTAGAAATATCAATCATTTTTTAAAAATTAGTGTCAGAAATAAAATACGTTCATATTTATGAAATTTAATTTTAAGCCTCCTACAATGTAAAACAGACTATTGTAGATTGCATGGGTAACTTTGTAAAAGTGGCAAATTGATTTTTGCAAATTTCACAAGATTTAAAATTCAGGAAATAATTTTAAATTCCAGTGACTTTCATTTGTTTACAAACTACTTTTGGAAGCAACTATTTAAGTTAATTATTTTTAAATCGAACAAATCATGTATTACCTTTTTTATCCTTAACCCAGAGATTAGCTCCTTTGGATGGGAAAAAGAAAGAAAAAATCTTTGAAACAAATTTCCAAACAAGTTGAAAGGTTAAGAGAAACCGTGCATGTTTAGTAAAAATTTTCTTGAAATACTAAATATTTTATTTTCAATGACCCGCGTGGCACTTTTTTTTTCAATAGTTGTAAAATTTACATGTTCGCGTTGATGGCATGGTGGATAGTGAAGAAACTTTTTATTAATATATCCCATATTACTAGATCATTGGCAAAAAAAAAAGACGTGATCTCTAAAAGAAATTAGTTCATCGCTACCCATTTCTCTATCCACACTTTTTTAAGGGATACAAAAGAATTTGAATTTCTGTAATGCATACCTAAAATATCAGATCAAGTCATAAGTTATTGCGTGACTGGTCTAATCTACAACTTCAGTTTCTTGTTGACATAATAGAAAAAAATTTGTTGTTGTATTAGCGAATCATTTTGGCGTAATTTTATAGTAAAAGCGATTATTATCGTTGTTAAAATGATACATTTTTGTGAGTTCACAAAACAAAATTCCACATAATAATTTGGCATTAAAGCGATAAAATTTAGCGTTAAAGCAAATCATTAAAATTTTGATGAGAAGAGATATAATTTTCCGTAAGCCAATTCAGGTCTAAAGTTTTTGGCATAAAAGTGCTAAAATTTGGTGTTAAAACGATAACTTTTGGCAAAAAAAAATTTAGGAATAAATTAAAAAATTTTTCTTAAAGTTAAAATTTGGCGATAAAGCAATAAATTCTAGCGTAAAAGCAATTTAAAAATAAAAATTTTGCTTAGTAAAAATATTTGACTATAAAGCGATAACATTTGATGTAAAAGCAATTTAAGGTATAAAATCTGACGTGATTACTGTTTGGCTGCTATTAGAGAGGTTTTGCATAGCGGAAGCCACCCGCTTTCACTTTTCTCGCTATTTGGTGCATGATACCACTGCGCATGCGCTCATCAGAAACGGTCATTTAACGGGAAGCTTAAAATGAGTTTTTGCATAGCGTCCACTTTCACTTTTCCGTTAAATTAAAACAGCGCCAAAACAAAATCTCGAATACGAGGAACTGAGTGATAATATAGAAGTGTAAATAGTGTATAGTTCTCGATAAGAAAGATTTAACAAATGTAGATTTTAATCGTTTTTGTCAGAGAACATTTATTTTTTTATTAATTATGTATTTTTAATACAAAAAAATTGCAAAATGTATTACATATATGCTTATGCTCCACTTGAAAATTGCTATTACTCTTTATGTGACAATCAGGCAGCACAAAATGGTAAAAGAAATGAAGTATAAAAACATGCAAAGAATAAAAAAAAAAAAAAAAAAAAATGTAAAAAAAAGAACGTTTCTATTTGTCGCTGCTTTGTTATGACTAGCATTATGGTTTTTGTTTCAATTTAAACATCTGCTTTTCTCTCCATCTAAAACATCTATTCATTTCGAATAAAGATAGTGTGAAAGCTTGATTAAAGTTAAACCCAGTTAAATTATTCCCTGAAAATATATACTAAAAAAATATATTTTACCTTTAGACGTAAGTAATAATTTAAATGTAATTTTAAATAACGCAATTAAATGTATATGCATGTTTACTTAATTACTAAAATTCTAATAATTGCTTATTTTAAATTTTGAAAAATTCTCTGCCATGTTTATGCTAATGAAAAATATATTATGCAGATATTTTCAAATTAACTATCTGTTTTTTAGATATTTCAGTTATTTTTCTTTCCTATTTTTTGTAATTCAAAAGGCTATTTAAAATTGATAACCTGTACCTGTAGTTTGTACTTGTTAAAATGCTGCATGATTTTAGATTCAGATATATATTTAGTAATGTTATATGTTTGCTTAAATTATTAAAAGTATTGCAATTGTAATTGTTTTTAAATACATTTTTTTTTTTTAATTAAAATAAAATTGTGTTTCTGTTTTTATGAAACAAGACTATTATATACAGATGTTTAGTGGTTTCATTGGTAGTAAGCTTTTACAGGATAATTGTACAAAATCTAAACTACATCATTAACAAAAGTGAATTAAAAATTCATTCTTTCTAAATTTCTTATAAAGCATTTGCTCATTGAAGATTATACAATTAAAAAAACAGTAATAATAAATGTAAATTTAAAATTTTACTTAAAAATTGGTGAACATAATTTGTTTTGATGATTAGAAACAAATGTGCTATGAATGAACACAACTAATTTTAATGTTACTTTATTTTTCATATGTCTAGTTTTAAGAATATATATTATAAATTTATATTAGTTTAAAACAAACAAAGTAATTTTTTATTTAAAAGTATATTAAAAAGCTATTTGCTATAAATAATTTGTCTTAATTGTAAAATTCTGATATTAAAATAAATTTTAATTTTATAAATCTTTTATTTTTATGGTAATTAAAAGTACTATAGAAATATTTTCCGTTTATTAACCTGCTTCTGTTGGTATTTTAATTTTCTATTCCTATTTTGAATTTGATATCATTATTTAAGAAATAATTTGTAAATTATATTTTTTACTATGAAAAAATTAACATTTTTAATAGTATAATATTTAAAAAAAGGGTGCACAGAAGAACTACCTCCCGTAGTGCACCTGGTAACACTTTTTAGTGGCTAAAAGATCTGCAACTTGGCATTATTGTTAGATTAATGAACTCTGTTTCAGTATGTTTTGTTGTTGTTGTATGTTGCATATATTTTTTTTTTTTTCGTTGTTCTTTTTTTGCTGTAACTGTTCATAATCTGCCATTGGAAATAAAAAATATTTAAAAAAAAATAAAATAAACTATATATAAAATGTATCCATTTTTGCCCTCCTGTTTTAACTTGATTATATTAGTATGGATTTTTATTTTTCTGAATAGAACTTTTATATTTTGAATTGAGTTTTATAATAAATTGAAAATATACACAGATAAAATAATGTACTATTAAATAAGTGCTAAATAAATTTGCTTGTTTATTTTGAAAATTATTCTTTATTTAAGAAAACAACATATACCAAGAAATATGCTTTTATTCATTTTCATCCTTAATATTAGTTACTTTTTTAAAATTTGATTTAATTTTATATTTGTTTGTCTTTTTTTTTTTTTTTTTTTGGATTACAACTTTCTGTTTCATTTCTTATGATTTTTCTCTTTTTATGGGGACTTTTTGTAATGGTATAAGAGTTAATAATTTTTAACTTCTTTAAAAATCTTTGCTGTCTGCAAATTAAAAGTTAAGTAGTAATATATAATTGAATCATTACAATTTTTTTTTTTTTTCTTGCATGCTTCATGTGAAATTATTAATTTATTTTATACACCTTTATAATAAATTGCAAGAGTAAATAAATTTACTATATTGTTTCTTAATAAATTTGTTTGCTTTGTTAGAACATTTTTTCTTTATTCAAGGAAATGGCATATTGTAGGAATCAATTTTAACATTTTCATCATAATTATGTAAAGATTTTCAAAAATTTTGCTAATTTTTTTTTTAAGTATGTCATGAATTAAAAAATAAAATTAAGATTAATTGAATTTAAAATTAATTCAGGTTTCTTAAATCTCTTTCATAGTTGTTATACATTACAAGAAATGTTCATTTAAAAAATATGCTTCATATATTCTGAAATATTTAAATACAAGAAACTTGCACAAAATTATATGTAAATAATAAGTAATTTAATCAAAATTTAAAAAAGTTGTATATAAATAAATCTATAAAATACATACATCTTTTTAATTAGTAATGAATTTGTTCACTAAAGACATGTCAATACGAAACAAATAACAATCTAGTTGCTAATAAACAAATACTTTTTTTTGGCAAATGATTTTTTTGGTGGTACATTAGCTTGTTAGTCGACTCAATCTACCATCTATGTCATGAAAAATGAATATGAATATGTAAACAGTGATTATATCATTTAATGTTCCATTCTGAAATTGGCATATATTTTTATTCTCGAAGGCCTGTTAAGGGAATGTAATTTATAGAACAATCAATTTCAAAATATTTTCTAGTTGTCATTATCTTTATTATTAAAAATGGAGGAGTGGGTGAATTCTCACACTCCTGTAAATTGAAAAAATATTTTATACATCTTAAAATTTAATATACATGTATAATATAAATGATCTTGAATTTGGAATATTATTCAGGTGGGGGTATTCTTCTCTGGAAATTAATCTTAATGTTTATAGATCAATATACAATAAAAATTAAAAACTATTTATAATATAATTCGAATAAAACTGATGAATGGATAAGGAGTTAAACGTATTAGGAAACGGGATTAACAGAAATTAAACACTTAATTAAAGTAAAGTAAATTATTTTTTAGATTAGTCTACGATCTTGTACTAGAAGAAATGTGTTTAGGTGTAATTAAAAAACATTTTTATTTATCAGCGGAATCATCAACGAGAAAGAGCCACAAAGACACATATACGATCTTCTACGAATCACGAAAGTAAGTTTCCAGTTTATTTTTTATATTAAAAATATTCTATAATGTAGTTTAATATATAAATAATAGTATATTTTATTATATTCAATGCTAATTAATTCTAAAATTTCCAAGATAATCTTATTAAAGCGTAATCGATTTTCATTCATATAACATAAGTTTTGCCTATAATGATGTTTGAGTATCTATTTAACTACAAAATATATTTATACATATGAGTGAAAATTGATTAAATTTAATCAGATTATCATGAGGATTTTAGAATTAATTAGCATTAAATATAGTTATGTTAAGAAATTAAAACTACATTATAGAATATTTTTAATATAACAAATAAACTGAAAACTTACTTTTCGTGATTCGTAGATCTTAATGTGTGTTCGTTGCATCATCGTTGATGAGTCAGCTGGATTAGTAAAAAAAAGGATTTTTATTTAAGATTAATTGCTCACACATTTCATTTTTTCTTTTGTACAAGTACTAGACTAATCTAAAAAAAAATATTTTAATTTATTTAAATGAAGTCTATAGCGTTTAATTTCTGGCTTTCCGTGTTTCACAGTTAGTTAACTCCTCATCTATTCATC
>BPLR01018663.1:0-21251 GCA_021605095.1 Caerostris extrusa
AAAAAAATATTCAAATTATTATAAAAACTTATTTTATCACAGTCAAAAATAAAATACAAATATTACTACATAGTATCTAATTGTTTCAACTGAGGCATAATTAATCTTTACAAAATTTATTTTAACACATTTTACGTTGAAAATACAATAAAAAATATGTAATAATTGACAAAGGGCAAGGGAAAAAATATTTTAAATCTATTACGGCAAACAAGAATGTTTAATTTTTTTCTATTAATTCATTATTATCTTACATCATTTAATATCGGTGAAACGCAGTAATTTAATTTCAAATTATGAAAGATGTCAAAAGATTAAAAAAAAAAATAATGTAAAAATGTTATTTCTTTTGTATGAAAATTGAAGCTATGAATTTTTTTAGGCAGAAAAATTAAAAGAATGTTTCTAAATTAAAGAAAAATAAAAGTTGTTATTAAAGGTTCACACGTCAATTTTAATCCTATTAATTTACGCCTTAAATAATTTTTAAATTAAAGTAAGACAGCATTTTTATGTTGAATATTTTATATTTTTTATTTATTTTTTATAAGAAAAAAAAAACATATAAGTTGTTTAAATTATTATGGGCAGTGTAACGAGAATTAAAGAAAACGATACAGATTAAGCGATACAGAAAATAAAAACATGATTGTTCGTTTCTTTTTCAAAGTAAAGTAGTTAACTAAATAAAACTAAACTAAAATAACTAAATTTACAAAAAAATCAATTTTAACTAACTATAATAATTAAATTTCACTAAAACGCAAAGGCTTTACGTGAAATATTGTTTAAACTTCGAAATGGATTAGATTTGCTTTTTACCACTGATTATTAAATGTTTTTAAAAGTACCTACTTTTCCTTATTATTTATTTTAGAACTATTTATTAAATTTATAATAGCTTTTAACAGTAAAACAAAAATGTTCTTAAGAGGAATTTATTATTTAAAAAATTCATCTAAATTAACATTCTTTTTACCATTTTCAGAAAAATTGTTACATTTATGATCTCTTAATTCACACGATTTCATATTTATAATTTCTGAAAAATTATTTTGAATTATAGAATATGAAGTATTTTTAATTACAATCTGAAATATAACAGTTAGTCTGTATATTATTGTAATTTTCTAAAATGATTTACAGATATGAATTAGGATTTGTACATCAGGAATTTAAGCCCAGTTCTAGGATGTTTGCTTAGCAAATATCAAACACACCAAGAAAATAGCCACTCATACTGTAACTATCCGTCAAAAGTACAATTATGTGATCTAAGCCATTATCTGGTGCACAACTGAAATATGTGCCACAATGGAAGCACTATGCTCATGCTGCCATTCTTTACCCCCAAATAATGTTAATGTTATGGTACCTAAACCACTTCCTCAGGTAAAACTTAGAAATCTACTTTACTGAAATGCATACTAACTCTTTACACGGTACAAATATTTTCAATTATGGAGTACAAGTCCTTATATGAGTGTAAAACTTAAATATATACCACAGCGACGCACAAACTAAAATATGTTAGAATTTTGGAATCTAAGAACTAAAATCTTGTAATTATTACAATCTAATACCTAAAAATCTTATAATTATAAAATATAAATTCCCCAAAAGAACTTAAAATAAACCCATTCTAGTAAGCTGCAAATTCAAAGCAATACTTTACGGAAATACACACTAACTCTTTCATAGAACAATGTTATAATTATGGTGTTAGCAATGCGTAAGATGTGGGCGTTCAACAAAAAATGTATTGGTTGAATCCAACGCGTTCGGCTCATTAGGTCTGTTCGTTTGTGCCGTTAGATTGCACCGGTATAGTTCATGATTCAGTTGTTGATGTTTAAAGCCCGGATGTTTTTATTGCATATTTTATTTTTGTGGACAAAGTTTTTACTGAATTTCCTTCTTTGTAAATGTGCCACATTTTTTATAAAGATTAGTACCATCACAGCATGCTTCATTTAAGATATTGATATATATCACAGTAATGATGTATTTTATTACCTCTCTCAATCTTGGAATTTACAAACCTTGAGGTGAAAGGGCCTCATTTACTTATCATTTGTATTTAAATTTAGTTATTTTTTTCTGGGTATGTTGTTAATATATTTTTATAATATGTATTTTTAGTTGCATCAATTGAATCAAAAGAAGATGAATCCAGAAAATTAATTATGGTTAGGACTACACATGGTCAGACAAATCATTTACATGCATCTGAAAATGCCTGGAAACCATTATGTAAAACACAGCAAAAACGTTGAAAGTAAGTTTATAATCATTTTGAAGATAATTAATATTTTTAAAAATTATTAAAATCACATTACAAATAGAATGTTTGCATTTATAGTTTTGCTCCTTTTAATAATTTTTTTTTAATTTTCATAATTTTTTTTTTGCACATTTAAGATATGCAAAATAAAGAAAAAATGCCTAGTGATTTTTTTTTTTTAAATTGCTAAATCATAAAGTAAAGAACTTTCAGAATATTATAAAATTTCACTGCCAAACGCAATTTTTTATAGCCTTAAAAATTGCTTGGAATGTTTTGAATGTACTTAATATAAATTTTTATCTTTTTATATTTTCAATGGGTTATTTTGAAGCTTGTGTTATTTTATAGTATCTTATGCATGGAAGAAGTAATTCATTACATTAATATTGAAATTCAAACAGTTTTATATGTCATTTGTATGAAAATTAACTTTTGACAAAATTAAATAAGTTTATTCATGAAAATTTAAACTTTTTATTGGCTACTTTCCCAAACCTTTACCTTTTAATTTTCCTTAATAAAGAAAAACATCTTGATTGGCAGAAAATGTTAAATTAATTGAAATTTCGAATTAAAGAAAATGTTAGTTCTAAAATAATTAAAAAATTTTTTAATATTAATTCATTCATTTTATTTATTCTTTTATAGGAGAGAGAAAAATTGAAGAGGAATGTTCAGGCTGTTTTGAATAAATTGACATTCCAGAAATTTAAAATCCTTTTGGCACAGCTAAAAATGCTTAATATTGACTCTGAAGAAGCAATAGGTCTTCTTGTTGATTTGATCTATGAAAATTCAGTTTATGAACCTTATTTCTGCATTTTGTATGCAAATCTATGCAAACACTTGGCATCGGTAAGATTCTTTATAATAATTTATTTAAATGTATACAGTAGAACCCCAGTGAATTATTTCTCACATATACATTTGAATAGATACAGAATAACAATGAATGCAAATCATAAAAAAAAAAAAAATGTGTTGATTAAACATGTTTGATTGATTTGTTGATAACATTCATATGAATATGGTTCTAGATATAGTGTAAAAGAATCTAATAAAAAGTAAAATTTTTATTTTCAAAACTATATGAAATCTAAGATTACTGTATCTATTAATTTATTTAAAATATTAGGTAATTAGTAGTTTTAATATTTCAGGGCAAAGGGGTAAAGCAAACTTCAAAATTTTCAATATGTTTTCATTTATTTTTCTTTTACCTTTCTCAATTTCATTAGTATATCTAAATTTTTCACAGTTTCAAATGCATTAAATACCTGGACAAAAATTTAGAACAGTAGGATCATTATAATAAGTATTATCCTTTTCATTAATTTTAGTAGTCATCTTCTCTATATATTTATAGTAACATGAAGCAATAAATTTTCTTGTTGATTTGTTTATGAACCTTATTTTTGCATTTTGTATGCAAATCTATGCAAACACTTGTAACATGTAATGTGTAAGATTTTTGATCTTATCTAAAGCCCTAAATTAATTATCTAAATCTTTCACAGTTACAAATGCATGACATGTCTGGACAAAATTTAGAACAATAGGGTCATTTTAATCAGCATTATCCTTTTCATTAATTTTAGCTACCATCTTCTCCATATATGTGTAGTGATAATTTTGCATTTGCATGTTGTTTGAGACCACCTTGCATTGATGTTCAGGCTGCCTACAGACAAGGGGCTTATATGCATTATCATGATTGTTGTTGAATTTTCTTATTTCAGCAAGTTATTAAAAATGGCTACATTTAAGATTTTTTTACACACATAAAGTTTGTTAGAGCAGTGAAAATCATTAATAACTTCTACACTAAACTATTTTTTTTTTTTATTAATGAGTGCAAAATTTTTAAACAATTGATGCAGGAAGATGTCTTTTAAAGGAACGATCTATGGGGGAACAAACTATGATGTATTTCTATTTTATATAATTTTTTATATTTTGTTTGCAAGCATTTCATTTTATTTATGAATATTTAGTTATTTCATTAATTTACCCACTAATATTCAATGTATAGTGACAGTTAATATTAACTATTACCAAAAATTTCATTAAATGATTGCTTATGTGGTTCTTGAGAAAAGATTTGAAGTTTTTCTTCATTGCCTATAAAAAAAATTATTTGATTTGCAGCTTTAGTGTTTAAAAACATGTATTTTATTGTCAATGGTTTTGTATTATTATTTTTAATTGTTTGAATTTTAATTAAGCAAAATTATTTATTTTAACATTAATACTATCTTTTTATTATATAATTTTTTTGTGCATTTCAGAAAAAGCCTTTCTTTAACCAATCAGATGAGCATGCTGATTTTCGTACTCTGCTGTTAACAAAGTGTTTAAAAAGTTTTGAAGAGAAATATGAAAATTCAAATGAGTCAGATGTATGTTTTATTCTTAAGTTTAGTTCAAATATTGTGCTAACATAATAATATATCAAATTTTTCAACTCTAAATATCCAAATACTTTCTTTAGATATTTTGTTTGTGTCCATGTTTTCTAAAGAAATCTCTTCAAAAAAAAAGTTTTATGATTGTCACATTATTCAGGACTCTGAGGTAAAGCAAATAATAGGCATTTCTTTAAATTGTAAAGTAGTGATTTAATATGTTACAAGTGTCTCTTTTAAAAGGTTGAAAATTTCAGAAAATGAATCTTCTGTTATCAAATGATAAATTTACATGTACCTTAATTACAGAGTGCAGGATCTTGATCAGGGATCTCTTATCTTGCCCAGTGGTCAATTGCAGCTCTCTATTAATACCCATTAATGAAGGATACTTTAAAAAATACATTTGGAGGTCCATGAACTATTATTTGTTTACATTATTCAATATAAAACATTAATTTTGTCATTCCTTTAAAAACAATCTTCTGAAAAGCAAAGAAGAGGAATGATAACTACATTGGCTAACTTAAGAAATCAACTTTTAATGAATTTGTTCAAATTTTCAAAGTCTAGATAAAGTATTGAAGAAAAACTAAATATACTTAAATACCCATTTTCTTTCTTTCTTTTTTAAATCATTTACTCTAAGCGTTTAATTATTTGAACAATTTTTAGTTTTTCAAAACAATTGTCACCCAGTTGTGATTTCTTTTTGAATAGATCAAATTTAGTAATATTCATTGCTATTAACAGTTTTAATTAAAAATAAACCTACTAACAAGAATATGACATCTTAAAATGTAATTTAATACTAGTTATATTTGCTGAATGGTGTATTCTGTCCCAAATGTTGATGATTCAATCATTTTATGTATAACCCTGTTTTTGTCTTTATTCATTATACACATGTAGTTAAATGTGGTATCATTTTCAAAAAAATTAGTTTTTTGTCTGCTATTTTGTGTGTGTTAACACACTTTGTTATCTGTGTAATGTTTCACATAACTATATATGTTACATTTATATGTTTTCAAATGCTTCTTCACATAGGGTTACTAACATTGTTGGGTTTTTTAATTATTATAAAAATGTGAAATTCTAGTAAGATACCAAACTCTTAAATATTAAAAAGGGGGATGTACTATATTTGTAGCTGAATATTTTATAGATTTTTTTATATCTATGTTTATTATATATTTTTTATCGTGTTTTGAAAACTATTCATGCTATTTTTAAAATAGCACAATTTTGGCTAATAAATATGTAATAATAATTAATTTTTCTGACCCTCTCTCTATATATTTTCCGTGTTCATTTCTTCTAGATAGCACAAATTCAAGATAACGAAGAAAAGAAAAAGTTGAAGACACGATGGATAGCAAATATTAGGTTAGTATTAACAAAAAAATCCTGTCATTTATTCCTAATAATCTTCCACTTTACGCCCTCGTAGAATTACTTTTGGGGGTTTTCCTGTCTTCTTTTTTAATTCTATTATCAATATTCACTCAATAAATATAAAATTAATATGAATCTTGCACAAAAGACACCAATAAAAAAATCAATTAAAACGTCAGTGATTTTAAATATCATACCAAATTTAACGCATAATTGTTGCTGTTATTCGGTAGTAAGTAATTTCTCCATTTAAAAGGAAAAAATAATTTACATATAATTTGTTTTTTATAATTTACGTCCTTGATGTTTTTTAAATTTATTTTATGGTTGAAATTGTTCCTACTCTTTGTTACATAAATAATTGTTTTATTGCATGACAATTTTTTATTCATGCATATTGTTGAAAAAAATGTAAATATTAATTTTTGCAAAATCTTAAGAAATATATTGCATGTTTTTACAGAATAGAATATATAATTATTTGTTAATTACAATAAAAACATTATATTTTAAACCTTCAAATTATTAAATGCTATATGTGAGAAATGTTTTGTCTTTTTAATAAAATTATAATTATTTTCACTAAGTTTTTTGTTATGTTCATTCACATGAAGTTTAATTAAATATGTATGCATTATATTATTTTTAAAAAAAAAAAAAGTAACTTATTTAATTTAATGTTGTATTTTAAGGTACATTTCAAATGCTTTGGTCTGGTGCTTTGGGGGTTTGTTTTTAGTGAATTAATTTAAATGATATTTTATGATTGATTTAAATGGAAAATCATTTAAATATTCATTCTTTTTTTAAAGATTTATGGGAGAACTTTATAAATTCAGTGTGATCCCAATTTCTGTCATTTTGAACTGCATTGAAATTTTTCTAAAGCATGAAGATGAAGATTCATTGGAATGTTTTTGCTGGTTAATGAGAATTGCCGGAAAAGAATTGGAAACTTCCAAAGATCATCAAGAAAAATGCACTGTATGGATTGAATTATAGAAATATAAAGCTTATTAAATTCATATTTAATTGTTCATGTTTACTAATGAAGAAAATTTTATTTTAGGTAGAACGATATTTTGCTCACATTCAAAAAATTGTCGATAGTCGTTTGACCAGTATAAGAATTAGATTTATGTTGCAAGATATAATTGATCTAAGAAAGGTTAGTTTTTAATCTACTTTTATTTTACTCTAATCAGTGTTTATAGAATTTTTCAGTAAATATTCATGTGGTAAAAAAATTCTAGAAAAATTTAAAATAATTTTTTTAGTGGGACAACTATTCATGCATTAAATAAACATATTTAGTTTTAGTTATTGAAAGATGGTATTTTAGCATAATGATAGAAAAGTTATATCGTTTGAATATTTTAAAAATTATTTGTTGATATGATCAACATATTTTGCATCTAAATGACATGTTTATTATTATCCATAAAAAAATATGAAAAATTATTAAATACATAATTTCAGATATTGTATATCTGTATAGTGGAGAAAAAGTATTGAGTAGGAGCAAAAAAATTCTGTTAATATATTATTTCTGTAATTGAATGAATTAGATTATATATGAAAATAATTATACTCTATGGCTTTAGGAAGTTGCAAATAATAATAGGATACTTATAATTTAATAAAAAGAATATGATAAATACAATTAAGTTGAGGTATTCAAAATGTAATAATCAGAAATAGTAGGAAGTGAAGAAAAGATACCATGAATATAGGTTGTATAGAAACACAGTTTTTTAAAAAAATTAAATGATATTTCGATTTATTGAAAAAAATTATACTTGCATATCTAAAAGCATTTTATAAATGCTTTTAAATATATTTTTAATAGTTCAGACATTCATACTACATTTAAATTCTACATTTTAAATTTGTAGGGAAAAGATAATTTTTATCCTTAAAAAAATTATGAAATATTGCAAAAAAAAAAAAAAATTATACATTCATAAGAAAAAGTTTTACAAATACACAAAAGATAGAAATTATAATAATAAATTGAAGCTTAATACTAATAAAATTGTATGAATAAGTTAGTTTAGCCATGTAATGAAGGTAACAAAATTGTGTTCTGTAACTTACAAAATTTATTAAATGATAAAATAAAAATATTGGCATAATACTAAAAGGAACATAATATGTACCACAAAGTCTGATATAATCAATGATAATTTTTAAAAAATGATGTCAAGCTAATTTTATTAAGAAATTCATAACTTATATAAATAGATACAATTTTTATAAAAAAATTCAGAATAATTTATTTAGTGTTATTTACTATCACAGAAATAAACCTTTTTTTTAATATTTTTCATGTTGTAATTATTTATAGACTTTTTTCGTGGAATTATAATAAAAATTGCATACAACAAAAACTTTTGCTAGGTACTATATATACTAAATTTTTTTTTACCCTATTCATAATTTTTTATGTAAAACTGTATTTGGTATGAATAGTTAATTTATTTTTGTCTTTTTTTTTCCCCCAAAGGTACATTAAAGCGTATTATTAAAATATGAATGAGTTATTTAGTTAAAATGTGTATATATTGTTTTATTTTTGTATTAGCCCATTTACTTGTAGTATTCTAAAAATCTCCCTGCATCCAGTTTTCTTATTTTTAGTGTATTTATATCATGATGAATACATTATTGATTTTTAATAAAATAAAAAAATTTCTACTTTGTCACAAACATATTAATAATTTACTTTTTAAGAAATTCCTTTCTCAAATCTAGAATGATTGGATTCCAAGAAGAATAGAAAATATTCCTAAAACAGTTGATGAAATTAGAAGAGAAGCAGCATTTGAAGCTCAAAAACAAATGCTGATGTATCGTAGAGTGACATGCAATGAAGAAAGCCTGGATGATAAACAAGAAAATATTACTTGTAAGTTTAATTCCATGTATGTATGTATGGCTGTTTTAGATAGCAATTTTCGAATTTGCAATTGTAATTAAATTATTTTATCTTTTTCTAGGTCACAATCATTGTGTATGTGAAGCTGAAGAAAGCAAATCTTCTGGTTGTGCAAATTTTAATTTTTCTGCTTTCTCAGAATCAAAGTCAGAAACAGTATGTATGCAAATATATTTTTATTAATTCAGTATTTATTTAATGATCATAATCTTCCATATATTAATTTTTTCAGTAGTAAAATATGAAAAACATTTTTTTTTTTTATAAGCACTGTATATTTTCTAATATAAGGCAAGCTTGTATTTTTTCTTCAAGAAATTTACCAAACTTTAAAATCTATATATAATCCAAAATAAATAAAAAATATTAAACAAAATTATAAAAAAATCGTAATGTTTGAATATGTTGCTGTGAAGCAAAAGTTTTCACAAGCAGATAAAACATCTAAAATAATTTTTTATTAAATCACTGTAAAGTAAAATGCCACATCTCAATGACAATAGCTATATTTCTAACTGAAGGTAGCACATTATTTCTATTCAGTTGTATTTTATAAGATCTGTGGCTTCTGTGCCATTTTATTTTTGTCTGAAAAATAAATGGAAAGAGAAATTCTGATATGGCAAGTTTCAAACTACAGGCAATTACATTCTCTGAAAATTCTAACAATTATTATGACACTTGGAACTTCTCTGTATATGAAAAATAAGTTTGAGAGTGGATAAAAAGAAATGTTTTGAATTAATGGACATTCAAAAATCTAAAAAGGTGTTGTATTTAATAAACCAGTGATGCTGATTTTGAAACTCGTCCAAGGCTCATCTCACTGAGTAAAAAAAAAAAAAAAAAAAAAAAAAAAAGATACATACCATGAAATGAAAAAAAAAAATCGCTATAATACTGGGAGGTCTGTCATTTATGCTCCAACTGCTGGATGTGTCGATGATGCACCAAGCCATCAATATAAACAATTTCAAAAATAAAACTACTCATTCTCATAAAATTATGCAATATTTGTCAATTTTTTGGTTGCACACGACTAATGGAAAAGTGCCAATGATTTTTGCAAGAGGGGGAATTTGTAAGATTATCCCCGTAAATCAGCTTTAGAAAAATTTTCATATATATGGAAATGTGTTTTTTAATATATATATATCACTCCTAAATTTATTAAAAAATATATAAATGTAATTATTATAGATTTATTAATTTAAATTATAAAAGCTACAAAAATATTATGTTTTGAAAAATAAAAGAAATATTTTACACATATTAATATTGGAAAAATTTATTTTGCACTTTGTCTTTAAAATTTATCATGCATATTATTACTATATACATTATTTTTTTGATGAAATTGCTCGCAATTTTAATATTCTTCATGTGGGACATCAGTCATTTATATCTTTATTAATATGGGGAGCACAAAGATTTTAACTGTAAGTTTCAGATATATTAGAAACATACTTTTTTCTACTAAAAAAAAAAAAAAAAAAAAAATTGTAGCAGTAGTCTTTTTTTTTTTTTTTTTTTTTTTTTTTTTTTTCCTATTTTAATACTTGGTATACAGTCATGTTTTAATACTTGGTATACATGCTGTATGCATAAAGGGTTTGTTTTTATAAATTTAAAAACTACATATAAAAATAAAATAAACTGTTAAAAAAAAATGGTAGAGAAAAATAGTTTAAAAAAAAAATGTAATTGTTTATTTTGTATTTTTAAGTCGTTCAGATTATAAGAATGGATTGCTTAAAATACCTGTCAGATTTATTATGTATTTTGATTAGAAGATGTGTTGTTATACTGAAATTTTTATGTATATTTCCTTCAAAATAATTATTCATTATTGAATCTGAATGTTATATAGTATTGCTATAGTAATTTAAAATTATATGATTTGTTAGCATTGTAAAAGTTAATTAAAATTATAAAGTATTTCCTTATGTGCAAAATTTTTAATTCAAAAACAATAATGCATTATATTTTTAAAGTGTATCAGACTTTCATTAAAATTTATAGAAGAATTTATAGATTTCTCACAGCAGAATATATTTTAAAAATCATATTGTTGCCAAAAAATGATTATAAATCTTATACAATTATTTTTGTATATTGGTTGCCTAAAAATTTCCATGACATAAAAATAAGACTGCTTTACAGATCAGTGAAGTCAAAAATCTTTTACTTGCACGGAGTCAAAAAGGAAAAAAGAAATTAACTAAAACTAATACCTACCCGAAACAAAATTCTACTCATGTTAAACCAGAAAATAAGCATGGAAACTCAGAAAAGTAAGTTTTTATTATTATTATTATAAAAATTAACAAACTGAGAAATTTTATAATTGGTATGAATTAAGGCATCAAAATATAAAAAATTATTCTAAATTTTACAAATTTCCCTCATTATAATATTTTATAATTATGATGCTTTATGTGTTATTTATTTAATAAGTGAGTGAAAAAAATTTCCCTCAATGAATTATTGCAAATAAGAACTTTAAGACCTATTGTATTTTAATATTATACAGGATAATTACAAAAGAACTATCCAAGTTTGAAATTTCATTGGATATTTCTTGAAATTTTATTACAATCATGAAAATCTCATAAGAAAGGCAAATTTTGTAATTGCCTGCAGTTGTAAACACAATGGTAAATAGCACTGCAGTACATTTTCACATTAGAGACTTACTAGAAGCAATCTCACTTGGCTTCTTGTTTCTCAAAATAGCAAGTAATGAGCAGAAAGTATTTTGTGTTTTAATACATGTCAAATCTTCATCTTGTATTCTAAGATAAAGATGAACTATTTCACCCAGTTATTAGTATGAGCATTGTCATTCAAAATGTATTTTAAAATGAACAATTCCTTCAAAAACCTGATTGTTCATTTATAAATATGCTATATATAAATATAAATATATTTATATGTATTCACCTAGAAAATGTACAATAAAATTTTTGCATTATTAAAGATCATTGTATGTGAATACTTTTATTATGTATAGCTATTATTTCTCATGGGGGTTACAGGTGATGAAAATAATATTAAATAAAAGTAAAAATGTGTATATATGTGCACATGAATTTACATTATCAACATTTCAAAGATCTGCTTATTGTGTAAATTTGCTTTAAATTTCTGGTTCAATAATGAATAAATTTACATTTTCTAGAGATCCCAAATCTGAAGCTTGACATTTCATCAGAATGCCCAATCAAAGGATTTGTATGCTGGAATTGAAATATGGATTCTAATCAACTGCTGAGTCATTATTTATGTAATGTAAAAATGAAATTTTTAAGTACAATCTTATTTAAAAGTGTACACTTTATGTCAGCTTTTCAATTTGTTTTATGTAAAAAAAATTCTATAGTTCATTATAAAATTAAAAGAATATAACATGTATCCTATTTTTAAATGAAATTGCATAAAAGTTGTTTTTCAACCATTTACATTTTATTATTTTATTTGGACAAAATGTGCCATTTTTCCTTTTTCATATTATAAATTTAATTTAATTCTAAATTAATAAAATGTAATATTTCTTGTTCTATAAATATATTGATCATTTTATTTCCAAATTTTTGCTGTCTGTACCTATATAAATTAATTTACCATTCCTCAATATTGGTAACTATTATTATTATTATTATTTTTAATGTTATAGAAAATTAAACGTTAAGGTGACTAATTAAATTTGTAAATAAAAATAACTTTTTAACTATGAAAAAAATGCAGCATTATTTTATTTTAAAAAATTCTTTTTAAAAAAAATATTTTTTGAAAATTCTTTAAAAAAAATTAATTTTTGTAATTCAGTGATCTAAAGATATATTTATTGCATCCTTAAATTTCTGATATTCTGTATCTCATAATTTAAATTTTTAATGATATTAATAAATTTTTATTAAAAAAATAACTGATAATAATGTTTAAAAGCAATTTGTCTGCAAAAGTTTTAATGATTTTTTTTTTCACTGGTAATTATCACTTTCAAAATCATACTTTTCTATTCTTAAAAAATATTGCAATACATCTAAATAGACTTGCATTTACTCTTTAATTATTAGAGAAAAGTTCAAACTTATACCATGTTGCATTAGTATATTTTTATTTTATTGGTAATTATATATGTATATAGATTGCTAATAAAATAAATTTTTTCAAAGATATGTAATGCATACAACATAAAATAAACAGCTACTATTACAGATATATATTTATAAGCACTATAAAACAAAAATTTTTGAATGAAAACGGAAACATAATTAGATTTTACGATAACTCTTGATTTAATAATTGAAGTATAATAGTTTTGAATTGTTTTATGAACATTTAAGATGAAAATATTACAATTTGTAAAAAAAATTTATAAATTGTATGAATATCTTTAAAATGAATGATACCTACTACATACTAATAAGGAAACAAGCTCTATATGAATCTTACTGATATCAATTATATTTTTTGAAAAAAATCTTTGAACTCTCCTACTTTTTCTAAGAAGGTAAATTCTCTGTAATATTTAGTAAAGAAACATAAGAAACCATTAAAAGGATTTTTAAATTATCAGAATTTTAATAATTTTATTTTGAAAAGTTTCTGTTACAAAGCAAATTGTGACATTGAAAACATTTATTTAGTAACTTAAGTAGTTAAGTTATAATTCATATAAATAACTTCTTATGCAGTAAAATTACTATTGTCAATATTAATAATAGTATAACGTATGTTATTAACAATATAAAATTGGAATTATTGTTGAATTTGTTTTTACATATTGAGTTATAAAATAAGTTTTGTAGATTATGATCTTAATAATAATTTGACTATGAAATTAACTGTTTAGATAATAAGCCAAAATGACAATTTGTGTTTTATAGGTATTTTTATTTATATATTATATTAAATGACCACTATGTACATAATAGAAATTTTACAATATTAAATAAAATTATTAAAAATTTTATTACTTTGAAAAAAATGTAAGATATTATGGGTAATAATCAGATCTAAAATGATAAATAAATAAAACTTGTGTAGATGAGTGATCACACGTATTATAAAAAATAATATAAAATTATCTTATAAAATCCTCTAAATAAGAATTACTGTTTTTTTTTTTAAGTTATCAAGATACCTTAAGTATATCTACTTATTTAAGGTTTGAATAAAGCTACTATTTATTATTTAAAATAATGTGGACTAATGCATATCAATAATATTTATGTTGGAAATCTGTAGTTTAGTAACTTTTAGTCTAGCTTTATTACAGAAAACGTAGATTTAAAAAGGGGAAATTTAAACATTCAATGAATGAATTCAATCTTCTTTACTAACATTACAGCCTTGAGCCTCTAACACAACAGCTCTCCATCTGTCTCATTCCAATACCAATCTCTTCCAGTTAATAATTTTAAGTTGTTGAAGATTCTCTTTGACACTATCCATCCACCTTTCCCTTGGTCTTCTTCTTTTCCTATTGTTGAACAATTTACATAACATAATCCTTTTAATGATGTTTCCCCATCTCTGCAATGTACATGACCTAGCCAGCTGATTCTGTGTGATTTGATGTATCTCACAATGTCTCTATTTTTAATTAGGTATTCAATTTCATTGTTTGGTTTTTTAATCCATATATTATTGTCAACTCTTTTCCAAAAAACATAACATTTTACATAACATAATCCTTTTTAATGATGTTTCCTCATCTCTGCAATGTACATGACCTAGCCAGCTGATTCTGTGCGATTTGATGTATCTCACAATGTCTCTATTTTTAATTAGGTATTCAATTTCATTGTTTGGTTTTTTAATCCATATATTATTGTCAACTCTTTTTCCAAAAATTTTTCCTCTCGAAGGCCCTGATGTAATCCAAGTTCTTAGCATTTAATGTCCACGTTTCTCCAGCATATGTGACAATTGACCTTATTAGAGTCTTATAAATCAAAATTTTTGTTTTTTGTGAAATAAATCTGTTGTTATACAAATTTTTATTTGCATGAAATACTCCATTACCAGTTTGTACTATTTCATGTACTTCTCTATGGATATTATTGTCTTTACTTAAGATAACTCTCAGGTACTTGAAATATGATACTTCTTCAAAAGTTTTCCTTCCAATTTCAATATTTCTTGGTCTTTTTTCATTGGTCTTTTGATTCATTGGTAAAAATAATGAAAAGTATCATAAAATAAATATAATAACCATTAATATTTTAATGGTTATTATACTTTCATTTTTGATACTTTTATTATTTTTATTTAGAAAACATTTGCTATCAATGAAAGTATAATGAAAATGATATCATTATTTTTATTTAAAAATAAATATAATATCAGCCAATGAATCCAAAAGACCAAGAAATATTGAAATTGAAGGAAAATTGAAGAAGTATAATAGAAGAACAAAAATATTTCTATATTCAGCAAAAACTATTCTTTACTTCCAATAGGTCGTATTTTTTTCCACTCAATAATATTCAAATTTAAAGATGAGCATGTCAGAAGTACATAGACATAAATGAAACATTTTTTTAGTTACATATTGTTGTTGTTTTTTAAAAGAAATTGCCTACCGTATCATAATTTATTCTTTCATGGTTGACATACCAGGACTATTCAATTTAAGTCAAATGAGATTATTTTTTAAAAATATTGAAGTGTAGCATTTTTTTTTTTGTATATTTTGTATAATTTCTTTATTATATTTTTTAGATAAATAATCTATAGAGAACTCATTCAAAAATATAATTCAATATTTTTTCTATCATTTATTAATTTAGTACAAATTTTATAAGCCATTATTTAGAGACATCAAGTGGATATAGAGATAAAAATTTAGATGTGTCAATTGCAAAAAAATTGAGATTTGGAGCAGTGACAATAGCAAAAATTTGTTAACATTTTCTCCAATAGATGGCGCTAAGATTGCATTTTTTTTTTTTAATTTTTAATATGATAGGTTTTAATCTATCATTCTTTATTAAATTTTTATTTATTTTTTTTTATGTAATATATATATAAACTAAGAAAAGGTTTTAAACGTATAAAAATGCTTGTCACATGTCGGCATTGTTAAAAATTATTTTATAGATCATAGCGGAACGAACGATTGCTAAAAAACGAGTATCGAATCAACCCCTTGAAGTTGTATGGGTGATGCTCTAACCATTAGGCTATCTGGTCTTTTATTGCTTTTGAAATTAATGTCTGAATTTGAATTAAACTAAATAAGTAATATTTATATCGAATAGCACCCTCGGTGTCTTCTCAAAAGGGAATAGATATCCTAGGTGTGGGGTGGGGGCAGCGCTTTTGTGAGCTTCCAGTCTCAGGATAATAAATTGAGTGATTTCTAATTAGCTCATTGCTAATTTCAGGGTATTTATCAAGAGCTCTACATCGATAGAATACAGAGATATATAATATAATCTATATAAATAAATTTTATTTATAAAAATGGGCCTGATGGCCGAGTGACTAGCGATCAGGGCCACAGGTTTCTGGTTCGAGTCCCGGCGGTGCCATGGATGTTTGTAGTGGTTCGGAATCCACTTTAAACAGTATGTCCCAGTCTAATACATCGTAGAACGTAGGCTGACAGCCCTACCCCCGTAAAAAGATAACATCTGTCTCGAAATCTGCCAGTAGGTAGACGGCCTTGGCCCGTTATGGGACTGTTGGTGGTGGTGATGATGATTATTTATAACAGGAAGATGGACTGTCCTCTCTAAACGGCATCGATTGGTCATCTTATTAATGTAGTATTTTACAATGCATGCTTACTTTAAATTCCAGCTATTTTCATAAGCGAAAGCATTGCTGATTATTTTTAAAATTAAGTCTAAAATTAGATATATCTGATTTTTGATTTAAAAAAAATGTTACTTAGCATAAAAAGATTTTGTGTCATTCATAAAGAGAATATAAAATAGATAAATTGTGAATAAACTTGTTTTATTTTAATGATATTTTTTAACAGAACATATATTTTTAATATTTCAAGATATAAAAGAATTACAAATATTCGTTTGAAAAGAATAAAATGCAATGCAAGCAATTCATGTCCAAAATTCCACCTAAATTAATATGTCCGAAAAAAATCCTCTTCAATTTTTCTAATCAGAATCGCAGACTGCAGCACATTTTAATTATAAATATATGATAATTTCAAAATTTAACATTTTACGAGATAGCTCATAAGGACTGAGGAAACAAGTATGTTTTAGCTGAAAAAGAAAATCCAACAATATTTTTAGAAATTATAAAAATTTAGCTGGTAAGTGAAAATATATATACATATGTATGTGGTGGCCAATAATTTACTTATTATAGAATTTGTTACAATTATTGTATTATTTAAAAAAATTTAAAAACGAAAGGTTAAATAAAAAAATAATATTAACTGATAAATTATTTTATCCTTTTAGTTTTCTTATGCACGGCACCTGATATGATAATGACATGCGACGCCCTGATAAGAACAAATTTTTATCTCAAATAATTCCGATTGCCCTTTAAGTTCTCTGCGATTTATGCTGATGACACGGCTGTTCTTTGTAAAAACATTGTAATTTTCTTTGTTATAATCCTTACTAATCATCTGAAAGCTCTTAATAACTGGTTTAAGAAGTAGAAAATCGCATTGAATGTTGAAAAAAAAAAAAAAAAACGGGGGCAGCCTTTTTATATGTGAATCATAAAATTAAAATTAACGACAATTTTATTCCTTACAACACTAAATACTTTGAAAGATTGAAACGGAGTACGAATGGGGTAAATATACCGCGAAAACCTCCACATAATCATTAATATAGTTAAATTTACATTATTGAAATTACATCGTGAATGTAGATTAAAAAAAAAAAAAATTAAAAAAAGAAAATTTACGCTATAAAGTTAAATGATAAAAAGAAAGAAGTAAGTTAAGTTACTCGGGTACAATTCGGTGTCCGTAACACGTTTCCCGCGGACGGTCAGTGTATTAATGAAAAATAAAAATAAATTAAATTTAGAATTTAAAATAAATACATATGAAATGAAAGCATTAACTTCTCAAGAATTTCAGATATCACTTGAAAAAAAAATTTTTTTTTTTACGATAGCCAGCATTTGTGTTAAATGTTTAGGCATTTGTTTCGATCAACACCTCACTTTGAGAAAACACTTCGACCACACTAAAAACTAAATTCCGCATGATCATCAGAAAATCTTTCCTCTCATTAATAGAAATTCTAAGATGAATAGAAATAACAAAATTCTTTTTTATGCACTGGCTATTCTTAGTCCAATAATGACTTGTGACTGTTCCATCTGTTCATACTATATGCCTTTTAAATCTAATTTAAATATCATTCGAGATATTTCAAAACATTATGTACTAATTAGTTCATTTTTAATAAATAAAAAAATCCGGTAATTTTTAATGAATCATGACAGTTCATAATGCCATGATACATTAAAAATAATGAATTCTAGTATCGGTATTTTGCAACAAATTATTTTAAAGACAATATCATTGATTGATTTTAAAAAAAAAATTCATCATAATTCTCGCCTGAAATATTTACCCATAAAATTATAGGTATTGATTTAAGGAGTAGGTGTTTTCGTGTCCCGGACGACTTTGAATTATTCTTATTGGTTAAATTTAAAAAAACTTCTTTCACAATTGTTATTGGTTTATTATTATTTTAATTTCTTTCACAAGTTATTAGTTTACTTTTTCTTTTTTGTAATTTATAATTCAAGTTATTGGTTTATTTTTTAAAATTCTTCCATGAACTTTTTTTATACATAATATTTATTTGAATTTCTTTCATGAGATAATCATTATAAAATAGACAAAAAAAAATCGTTTGAATTCTACAGTTGTTACTTTTTTCTTATGATTGATTGTTATGCGTTAAATTAATTCTTGCATTAGAGATTTTTCTAGACAAAAAAAAAAAAAAAAAATCGTTTGGAATTCTAGTTTTTTTTTCTTATGATTGCTGTTATGCGTTAAATTAAAATTAGATTTTTCTAGACAAAAAAAAAAAAAAATCGTTTGGAATTCTAGTTTTTATATTTTTTTTATGATTGCTGTTATGCGTTAAATTAATTTTTGCATTAGATTTTTCTAGACAAAAAAAAAAAAAAAAAAAAAAAAATCGTTTGGAATTCTAGTTTTATATTTTTTTATGATTGCTGTTATGCGTTAAATTAATTTTTGCATTAGAGATTTTTTCTAGACAAAAAAAAAGAAAAAAAAAAAAAAAAAATCGTTTGGAATTCTAGTTTTTACTTTGATTCTTACGATTGCTGTATGATTGCTAAAATTAAATTAGAATAGACAAAAAAAAAAAAATCGTTTGAATTTAGTTTTTACTTTTCTTATGATTAGATCGTTTGATTTTTCTAGACGTTAAAAGTTCTTGCATTAGATTTTTCTAGGACAAAAAAAAAAAAAAAAAAATCGTTTGGAATTCTAGTTTTTACTTTTTCTTATGATTGCTGTTATGTTAAATTAATTTTGCATTAGAGATTTTTCTAGACAAAAAAAAAAATCGTTTGGAATTCTAGTTTTTACTTTTTCTTACGATTGCTGTTATGTGTTAAATTAATTTTTGCATTAGAGATTTTTTTTATCTTTTTTTTTTTTTATGATTGCTGTGCTATGCGTTAAATTAATTCTTGCATTAGAGATTTTTCTGTAATGTAAAAAAAAAAAAATCAAGTTTGGGAATTTAGTTTTTATTTTTTATGATTGCTGTTATGCGTTAAATTAATTTTGCATTAGAGATTTTTCTAGACAAAAAAAAAAAAAAAAAAATCGTTTGGAATTCTAGTTTTTACTTTTCTATGATTGCTGCTGTTATGCGTTAAATTAATTGCATTAGATTTTTCTAGCGTTTGAATTCTAGTTTCTTTACTTTTCTCTTATGATTGCTGTTAGTTAAATTTTTCATTAGAGATTTTTCAGAAAAAAAAAAAATCGTTTGCCCTAGTTTTTACTTTTCTTATGATTCTAGCATTAGAGGTTTTTTACTTTTTGCTGCTATGTCGTTAAATTAATTTTTACATTAGAGATTGCATAAAAAAAAAAAATGTTGGAATGCGTTAAATTAAATTAATTCTGCATTAGATTAAATTTTATGGGTAACCTGTATAATTTGTCCAGCAGATTACATTTATATTATTATTTTTTAATTGCATTTTTTTCTTTTTTATTTACTATTTACCATATATTTTCGTGTATAAGCCGAGAATTTTTTGAACATTTTTCTAAAATTTGATGAGTGTTTATTTACGGATTTGCTCATCTCCCAAAAAAAGTTTGTACTTTTATTGGCCGGGAGAAAAACGATCAAATGCACATTTTTATTACTTTAGTTTACATTTCTGAAATTCGTGAAGAAAATTAATTTTTAATGTCACTTCTTAATTGTTTTATAAAACGAGTTGTTTTGTTTTCGAAATCGTTTGCATTGTTGTTTTTGCATTTTTGCACATTGTATTTTGCTTTGAACATCTTTGAGCACTTTTGAACGTGAGATTTATCACACTTTTATAAAATATATTTGTATAATAGTCAATATAATTATATTATAATGGTTAATTATATTATTAATATAATGGTCAATATATTATTTTTAATATTTCAAAGTAGGGATAATTAATGTATTAAAAAATACATTATTTGTGCATCCATCTATTCAAAAATTAACTTTGATTTTAAATAATATTCTTATGAATATACGACAGATATTGCCTGCTTTATTTATGCTTATTGTTATGAGTCGCAGAATAATTAAATTATATTGTACGAACTCATGATGAGTGGAGAAACAAATATCGCAATAGTTAAATAAATATTTTTTAATGGTTTCATTTTTTTTTATTTCGCTTATATTTCATTTTAAATGTTATATGTTTCTTTACAATGTGCGTTTAGTATCATTATTATTATATCTATGTTTAAAGATATGAATAATAGTAAACATAAAATAATAGCTCATTATGTTTCAATTTTTCATTCCGCAAAATACTTTTAGTGTGGTTCCAAATCTAATATGTGATATAATTTATATACGTTCCTCATGGAGTTAGGATGCATCTCCAAAGTGGCCCGTGTAAGATCATTTTGGTTGGCCACCCCTGTACTAGCTAAAATATCCACTAGAAATACAGCAGAATATCATGATAATTAACACATAAAAACATC